>PVHY01008645.1:48902-60546 GCA_004024945.1 Uropsilus gracilis
CACCCCCCCCAAAAGCGACTTAATCAACTTTTATGAAAACATTCAAATGCTGCTCAAGTAGACGCTGGACGCGCGTAGACGCCACCGATCCCCTACACCACAGCCTAACAGGAAAACCAGCAACCGCCCCGACTTTCAGGCGATCAGGAAGAGATCGGGAGAAATCGTAACAAACTGACGAGCGCCAGACCGGGAGTTTGAGAGAAAGGTAAAGGTAAGCGGTGCATCTGCAGGTGAGATTTAAAAAAAAATTTTTTTTTTTTTTTTGCAAGGAAATTTGGGAAAGAAGTTGAGGTTCTGAGAGGGAGGCGAGGTCCACGTCCGGTCCTGAGAGACGGCATTGCAGGGGGGCAGAGAGCGATTAACTGAGTATCTGCTGAAGGGAGTTGTGTGAGGCCGGACCGGGGTGCAGGAGACGAGAACGCTGATACGTGGCTCACAGAGGACACGCGGGGGTGGGACCCGCCCCGCTCAGCCCGGCTCCCTGAACGAGTCCTCAAAGGAGGCTCGCAGACTGAGAAAGTCAATGGGTCCGGGGAGGCCGGCACCTGCCGGCCAACGCCACGGCCCGCAAGGCGGCGGCGCGCGGAACCCCCCCGGCCCGAGGCCTGAGGCTCGGCCCTCCAAAAGTCAGCGCAGCCCCCGGGGCTCCGGGCCCCTCCTGGCCCGGCCTCTGGCCGCTCTCCTCACCCCCCCCCCCCCACAGCCTGGGACCGGACCTCCAGGGTTGACAGGAAGCCTCCGGCCGAGCGCCGCCGGCCAGCGCAGGGCCAGAGGAGCGATACGCTCTTGGCGCCGCGAGTGACACTCACCGGCCCGAAACCTCGAAGGAAACCAGCAGCTCCGGGGGCGGCGGCGGCAGTGGCAGCAGGAACCGAACATCCAAAATGGCGGCTCCCTCGGCCTCACCACCGCTACTGCAGGCGGAGGGATCCGTCGGGAGGAAGGGAGAGTTTAACGAACTCGACGCACAGTCGCAGAGCCCTTGGGGCGTCTCTTCCTCTCCTCGTCGACGCCGCGCCCGCTCGCGGCAACTCCTCGGGCCCCCCCCCTTTTCCTGGTGGCCAAGAACTCGGACCCCGCCGAGGACTATTTGCCCGGGAGGAGGTGACTGCCCCTGGCAGGGCGACGCCAGGCGTAGCAAGGGGTCGGGGCTGTCACTGATGACGCGAGACGCAGCTGCCGAGTCACCGCTGCGAAGAGCCTGAGCGAGAAAGATCCGGCCGACCCCGGGGCCGAAGGACATTGGTTCCGCTGGGCGAGTGGGGCGCGCCACCCGGAAGCGGCGGGGGCCGCCCGCGGAGGGCGGGGCTCGCGAGGTAGCGTTGGCCGTCCGAGGCGAGGCAGGAGGCCGGGCCGCCCTGAGCCGGGCGGAGCCAGTGCTAATCCGCGAAAAATACCCGGGTCGCTACCGCCTTTGAGATTGGCGCTTTCTCTTTAGATGAACTGCAAGGAGCATTCCCCGAGGACTCTGTGGTTTGATGAGCCTTGGCAACGTATTTCATAAAAAGAGCATTCCGAGCCGGGCACGGTGGCACGTGCCTGTAAGCGACAGCCTGTGGAGTCGCGGCTGGGCCTCGGGCGCGCGGTTCGAGACCTGCCCGGGGCAACACAGCGAGACCTCGTCCCCCAAAAATAGCTGGGCGTGGTGGCGCGCGCCTGTAATCCCAGCTACCTGGGAAGCTGAGGCTGGGGATCACTTGAGTCCGTGGTACCCCGGGCAACATGAGCCTGAGGTTCCACGGGCAAAAATAGCCAGACCTCGTCTCAAAAAAAAAAAAAAAGCATTACACCGAGTGGATTCCAAGCACAGTGCCACTGGCCAGCCTCGCGTGCCGGACAGGTCATTAAACTCTCAGGACCTTGGTTTCCTCGTACGTAAAAGGCAAGGATTTGGAGTCGGCTAGCTAGAAGCCTTCCCAAGTGTGCTTTCTCCCTTTGACTCCATGAACTTATGACCTGAGCCAAATAAAGTCTCATCAGACACTGGCTGGCTTGATAAATAATTACTGACTCCTGACACGAATATTTTCCATGTGAGCTTGACCCATTTAAAGGAAAAGTGGACTGCGTAAACTAAAATCCTCTAGGTAGATCGGCGGCAGTAATAGGCTCCCGAGAGTGCATACAGCACAACACCATCCCGGATGCCAAAGGACATGAAACTGATCACAAATCATGTGCTTAACATGTGCTTTGTCATAGACGGGAGGTTGCACTTCCTTCCCTGGACAGTCACCTTTAAGCCTGAATTTCAAGACTTTTTACAAAAATTGAGCTGAGTAGGGCTACCTGTACAATTTGTTCTTTTAACTTCTGGAACATGTCAAGTGGCTGGAAAGAAAGAAGACGAGGGTGTAATATTTTTATCAAATGTTGATATATTATTTTTGAAAGTATTTATGTATAATCTAATTTGATTCTCATTTAGTCAAACTAAGTAAGCATAAGTGATTTATTTTTACAACTAAAACTGAGGCTCAGAAAAACTAGCTTCCTGAAAGATGCCCTCTTTACTCCCCTACTGAGGTGCTGCTTTATGGTATCGTAAAAATACCCACCCCTACATGGGAGGCTGAGGCTAGGAATCACTTGAGTCCACAGGATTGAGACTACCCCAGGTAACATAGCGAGACCTAGTCTCAAAAAAATAGACGGACATGGTGTTGCATACCTGTAATCCCAGCTATCTGGGAGGTTGAGGCTGGGGATCACTTGAGTCTGCGGGTTCGGGACTACCCCAGGGAACATAGCAAGACCGAGTCTCTAAATAAATAAAAAGTAAATAAATAAATAAAAAGTACATAAATAAATAAATAATAAAAAATACTCACCTCCATCCCCACACTTGAGGTGGAACCAACCTAGAGCAGAAGGTTTGGAGAATTTGGGGAATTAAGGAACTCAGTTCCTCCCCCCTTACATCTCCCTGTTACATTGTACAGTACAGTCTGACTCACACAGCTAGTAAATAGTGTTGTAAAACTAGAATGTCATCATAATGCCAAAAGGTGCATTCCTCTGAACTATGGCTATGCATAAACATAATAAAGTACAGTTTCCTTAAAAGTGGGAAAAAATTGCAGGTTGCAAAACAATCTGCTAAACTAGTCCATTTGGAATATGACAAAAGTCAGTTTAGAGTTCGAAGTTATAGATTTACTATTACAAACCATAAAAAAACACCATCTTAGAGGAATAAGATACTTTTCTACCTAGCAAATGACAGAACATGAGAGAGACAATAGCAGACATTATAAAATGTAAACTCCCTCCATATTTTTTTCTACTTACATTTATCTATGTAATTAACAACCCTCTCCCCCAGGGCAATTGAAAATTAAAAGCCATTGACCCAGTATATAACATAGTCACATTTTTGGATCTTTGGTTTCCATGGCTAATTCCAGATAAATTAATTATAGTACATTTATAAAATGGAATACTATGCAGTCAATAAAATTACACTATAAATTTATTACCATGGTATGGCATATTTTAAAACATTATGAAATAATATTATACACTGAGTTTATAAAACATGGATACATACCTAGAACAAATTTGAAGAATAAAGCTAAAATGCAAAAATGGTTAACTGTGGGTGGTAGGATTGTAGAGGATTTTTACTTGATAATGTTTTACTTTTCCAATGAACATACTATGCTTTTATTTGAAAAGAGAACTTTAGGTTTTGAACAAAAGTCCTTAGAAGATAATGTGGTGTGGTGGCTCCAAACACTATAGAAGATTTTTATTCTTAAAACTGCAATAGCATGAAAGGATTAAACTAACATACTTAGAGGTAATGGCTGAAAAAAAAATCATTATTTTAATGGTTTTGTTTATTGATAACTTTTGTGTTTCCACTTAACAAATAGTAACAATAACAATTAAAAAACAAAAACAAAACCTGAAGTTTCACTGGTAAAAAGCCAGAGCACCAGCACCCAGTCCTGGCTGCACATTACTCTTTGTCACCTGAGAAAGGTTTTTAACATCTCTGAACCTGTTTCCTTAGCTGTCCAATATTTACTTATGATTTGTGTTCTTCCAAAATGGGTTTCAAGTTGCCTCCTTACTCAGAGAGAGAAACATATGAATGCATTTCGGAAAGTATCAAACATCAGGAGAGTGTATGTATGTATGTATGTATGTATGTATGTATGTATTTTGAGACTAGGTCTCGCTATTTTTGTCCGTGAAACCACAAGCTCTCGTTGCCCGGGGTACCACAGACTCAAGCAATCCCCAGCCTCAGCTTCCCAGGTAGCTGGGATTACAGGCGCACGCCACCACGCCCAGGTATTTTTTGGGGACTAGGTCTCACTACGGGCCCCGGCGGGACTCAAACCACAATTCCTAGCACCGGCCGCTTCATAGGCTGAAGCTTACAGGCACGAGCCACCGTGCCTGGCCCACATCAGGAGAGTGTAATACAAAAACATATTTGTGCCATCTCACAGTTCTGCTCCAGCATTTACTGACTGTAAGTAACAGTCGCAAGTAACAGTACACTACAAGTAAAGTAGCGCATTGTGTCTTAACATTTACAAGGTATTTCCATATCTATTGATTCATGTGCTTCTCACTCATCATGAGCTTATAAACAGTATAGGCATTACAGCAGGTAGTTGAGAAAGTAGGTCTGGTGCTAGACTGCCTATGCTTAAAACTCTTTGAATAAAGTTCTTTTCTTTTCTTTTTTTAGACTAGGTCTCGCTATATTGTCTGGGTTGTCTCAAACCTGCGGACTCAAGTGATTCCTAGCCTCAGCCTCCCAGGTAGCTGGGATTACAGGTGTGCACCAGCACCCCAGGTAGCTGGGATTACAGTGAATTATTTTCTAATAAAATTCAATTATTTTTAGTTTATGACTTGCATCAAGTTATGTAACATCTACGACCATTTCTGAATCTCAGTTTCCCCATCTGTAAAATGGTGTGATATTGGCACTGACCTCTTAGGCTGGTAGGATAATTAAATAAGCTGATAGACTTAAAGCACTTAGCACAATGGCTGGCACATAGTCAGGACCCAGTAAATGGCAGTAAACAGCAGTTTTCTTTAGGATAAATATGGCAATCCCCACGAAGAAACAAAAGCTCAGTGAAATTCAATGGTGAAATGATTTGTCACACCTTCATCAGCAAAACTCTGAAGATTCAAGTCCAGCCTCTAAGCCCATTTAATAATCATATCATAGACAAGCTGTCAGCTTCTTCCTGCTTTATCACACTGCAGGGGGGGTGGGTGCAGAAGCTGTAGTACCTCTTTCAAAAGAGACAATCCCTACTCTTCACACCATCATAATCTCATTGAGAAAAATCTGATTTTTTAAGCCTTAAATGAAAAAAAGTAATAATAATCAGTGATGCTATTAACTCGGTCTATAAATTCCAGTTACCGCCTGGCCCCCCACACACACCCACACACACTCTCACACACCCACACATACACACTCTCACACACACACTCTCACACACTCTCTCACACTCACACACACACTCTCACACTCTCACACTCACACACACACACTCTCACACACACACTCTCTCACACACTCATACACACACAATGGGCAGGTTAATGAGAGGTCACTGTGAGTCAGAGCAGCCCAAGAGGCCTTTGGGAAGACACGGCCTGTCAGTTACAGTCTGCATGGCTGGAGGGGGACCTTCGTGGTAGGGCTGAGGTGCAGGGGGTTGTTAAATGACTCAGCAGCAGCAGCTGAAGCCGGCTGACCTTTACAGCAGGTGGGTAGACTGTCTCCACAGAAATGTGGTCAGCGTCTGGTAGGAGGAACTCTTCCTGCTTCTCCCAGTGCCAGCGCCCTCAGCCCAAAAGGGAGAGTGAGAAGGGGCACAACCCTGTAGGAAACACCGAGAAAGGAGGCAGCCCCGCTGGCCTGCTTTGTAACTGCTTGAGTCACTGTAATCTATAAATAAGCCTGCAAATCAGAAAGCAACGAGTCCCTTGGTTGTTTATGTACTGTCTTTGCCAAAAAGCTTTCTGACAGTTCTTTTAAGCCTGGTTCATGATCAAAAGGTGTCTTGGCCCAAGACAAAAGCTTAGGAATTAATTCTTCAGCTATGACAAAAGCCGGGGGTGATGTAAAACTCCATATTTCAACAGCCAACTCCATACACTCTTTGACCTCCTATCAAGGAAATCTAGATCTACCTTCAAGGAAATGCCAAAATCCAGCCGATAGAAGGCTCAGCCAAACTTCCTCTTTGTTTCAGGGAAAAAAAAAAAATGTTTCACGGCAGCCCACAGTGCCACCTGGAATGTTTTCTGTCACCGCTTTCCTATTTTGTCCCTGTAGTTATATTTGGTCTGTAAATGATTCTTGCATTAAGTTGGCAGTTTGGAAATGGAAAATCTCACCCAGTGTGAAACTATAACCAACTCAAGCCACAATCTGAGGAGATGGGGCCATTCTCCCACATAAGGAAGGCACCCAAAGTCAAATTAAAAATACAGAGAAAAATTACAAGAGAAAAAAAAAAACCCTGAAATGTACAAAACCCTGAAATGTACAAAACCTGAAGCTGCTAAAGGAAGACGCATAGTCCAGACAAAGAGCAGGACTTCTGACTCCCTGGTTCCTTAATATGGATGCCATTCTTTGCTGCAAGGCATCCAGGGTAAACTGGTTCTGTCTGGTGCTTAACCCCATCCTTCTTCCTCTAAAATCAACCTTACAAGTTGCTTTAAAATTGGCCTGGGAAGTTCAAGGTGTGTTGGGACTTCCACAGTAACTGGGGTAGCACTTCAATGCACCCAGTTCAGGGAACTCCAGCCTCCTCCACTACACTGCTCACACACGTCAGGGACTTGGACAGGCGTCAGGGACAGGTATCTTTCTCCCAAGTGGGTCCCTAACCTTGATTTTAAAAGTTCCTCCTTCTTTGCTGGGTGTGGTGGCACGGGCCTTTAATCCCATCCTTGGGAGGTGAGGCTAGGAATCGCTTGAGTCTGTGGGTTTGAGACTACCCCGGGCAACATAGCAAGACCTACTCTCAAAAAATAGCCAGGCATGGTGGTGCATGCCTGTAATTCCAGCCTTGGGAGGCTGAGGCTAGGGATCATTTGTGTCCGTGGATTCGGAACTACCCCAGGCAACATAGCAAGACCTAGTCTCAAAAAAAAAAGAAGTTCCTCCCTTTCGTACCATATTCTCTGAGTGAACTTGCCTTTTTTTTCCTTTGAACTATTTTTTTTACTCAATTACTCATATATATATGTATTTTACATCATGATATTCCCCAGGGTTCTTCCACCATCTTGTCCCCTGTGAACCATCATCTTAATCTCTTGTGCACTGAACTTACTTTTTATGCAGAAGGGAAAACCCTAGAATGAAACATTCATAACCAATCTTTTCTTAGAAAGAGAACTGGTTAACAGGTAACATTTTCTCACATGCAGATAAGGCAAAGGAAACTCTCCTAGACCCACAAAATACAATTCTGATGAAAAGGTATTATATACCCAATAATTACATTTACAAATTAGTTAGCCAGAAAAGTGGGTGAAGGGAAGTGGGGGAAAATTTAATGAGCCATTTTTCTGTAACCTAAAAATCCCCCAAAAAAAGTTTGTTTGTTTGTTTGTTTTTTAAGGCAAATAAACCAAAAGTATTAGTTAAACAGACTTGGAGAAAAGGTGATGGTGACCTTCACCATGGGAAGCACCGCAATCAAGGAACCTGGAGAACCACACCACACACCTGCCCTGCAAGAGGTTCCTGACATGTTTGGACTCGTAGGCCTGGCTTCTCCCACCTAAGAGTTACTCCTGGAGATCCGAGCAACCTGGTCTGCTGTATCCCAGGAGCGCAGGTCCTCTCTCAGGAAAAGGACATTGAACCAGAAAAGGAAGTCATCGGTGGGCCAAGCATCATCTATGACTTGCAGGGAAGAGAGGAGGTAGAGTGACCAGAGGGGGGATGGGAGGGAGGGCGACAAGGGAGGGCCATTCATAAGGGGATCAATAACTATACAAATATGACTGATGTATGAAAATAAGAAAAAATTTAATTATAGTTACCATTGATACCATTATAAATAATATTTAATACTAAGGGAAAATGCCCAACATAAATAAAAGAGGGATTAGATAATAGTATGTTCAGTATGTTCAGAATGGTCCTGATGGTCTTTTTTTTTTTTTAATGGAGAAACTGATTTCACATTTATTAAAGTATATGTCTTTTGGGAGGAAAAAAGTATCAGTTAAACAAGAAAAACAATTTGAACGTCTTTTTTCAGCCTCCCCTTTATCCAGAAAATCATTAATAATTAGTCCACCAGAACACAATTAACACCAGAACACAATCAACACGAGAACTAAGAAGGAAGCTAGTATTTCCTGGGTACCATTTACGTGCTAACAAGCTTTACATATATCATTGTTTCTAATCCTCATTATTGTCCCCATTTTATAGGTGAGGCAAAAGGGGAGTCACAGCTTGTAAATGGCAAGAGACTTGAGGTCAGACATATTCCACTGATATGCTTTTTTTTTTTTTTTTTTTTTTTGAGACTAGGTCTCATTTTTGCCTTTGGAACCGCAGGCTCTCATTGTCCGGGGTACCACAGACTCAAGCAGTCCCCAGCCTCAGCTTCCCAGGTAGCTGGGATGACAGGTGCGCGCCACCACGCCCAGCTATTTTTTGGGACTAGGTCTCACTGTGTTGCCCTGAGCGGGACTCAAACCACAATCCCTAGCCCCAGTCGCTTTATAGGCTGAAGCTTACAGGCACAAGCCACCATGCCCGGCTCCACTGATATGCTAAATACTCTTCCTATTTACTCTGTTTCTTCCCTTAAGACACTCAATTTTTAAATAAGCTAGAAGCTCACACACACCTGACAGTCAGGACCATTTGCCTGGACCGTGAGTTCTGACCCTATGCATTTCAACAAATGGAACTAGAGGTTACAACAAGACAACCATGCAGAAAGAAGTCCCAGCCTCAACAGCAACAGAGTAGAAGAGCCTTGCAGAGCGTGGCATCTGCTCTGTTTGGGAAACTAGACAATTTTTCCATCATGCAAATGGTGGTAGGGTAAAACTTTGCTGGCACTCTTCTCCCGAGGCAGTGTGGGCTTTTTATAAAAAGCCAAATTTTTCAAAACACACTAAGAGGATCTCACATGGTAGTGCTTGTAACACTTTTTCTATGTTAAATACCTTTACCTTTCTCTTTAATACCCTTACCACTGTATACACCAAGGGTAAATCAATAAATGTTGATTTTAAAAAAGAGGAAGACTTCCTACATGCCACTTTATTGTTACGAATAAAGACAATTTAAAATCTGGAAGCATTTTCTCTTTGAGATCTGATGAAAGCAATGGAGCTACTATTTGGGGGGACTCTTCAGTGAACTTCAGACTAAGACCTCCCTCTGTCTGATACAGACACTTCTCTGTCTCTCACACACTCAAGAGAGCCCACCTCAGAAGCTGAATGTGTCTTCATTAGACCATATTCTCAGACACATGATTCTAATAGAAGTGATTTCAAGGTTGGGCATAGTGGCGTATGTCTTTAATCACAACCTACAGAAGCAAGGCTGAGGCTAGGAAACACTTGAGTCCGCAGGTTTGAAACCTGCCTGGGGCAACATAGCGAGACCCAGACTCAAAAAAGTAGCTGGGCATGGTGGTGCCTGCCTGTAATCCTAGCTACCTGGAAGGCTGAGGCTGGGGATTGCTTGAGTCTGTGGTACCCTGGGCAACATGAGCCTGCAGTTCCCTGGGCAACAAAGTGAGACCTAGTCTCAAAAAAAAAAAAGTGATTTCATCTTCTTACTGATCTTTTGCTGATAATTATCAGAGTCTCCTGAAAAAATTAGATGATACCTACCATTTCAAAACATCTATATCAGCATTGAAAACTGTAAACACACCAGACCCTTGATGAATCACTAATAAACTTCTCCCACCAATGGTGGAATAATCTTATAACAACCGAAATAGTCTCAACAAATATCAAGCAAGCTAGCTTCTCCCAGCATTTCTTCTATACTTACTGGGAAGCAATGAGAAACCAAATCATTCTTCTCACAGACATCCTTCTGGAAGAAAAAAGATAACTGGTGATTAGTTTGAGCTCCAAACACATACTTTGTTCATAGTTAACATTCAGTAAGTATTTCTTTTCTTTTTTTTTTTTTTTTTTTGAGATGAGGTCTCACTATTTTTGCCCGTGGAACCGCAGGCTCACGTTGCCCGGGGTACCACAGACTCAAGCAATCCACAGCCTCAGCTTCCCAGATAGCTGGGATGACAGGCACACGCCACCACGCCCAGCTATTTTTTTTGAACTAGGTCTCATTACGGGCCCCAGGTGGGACTCAAAGCGCGATCCCTAGCCCTGGTCGCTTCATAGGCTGAAGCTTACAAGCACGAGCCACCGTGCCCGGCCTCAGTAAGTATTTCTTAACTCTATATCAACTTTATCACAGTTATGCTTCCTTCTTATTTGAGGTATAGTTTCTTATGCTTGTGGAAATTACCCTTAGAGTAATATCCATGGCTTTTGCTTCTTCTGTCATCTCAGGCCTCATAAGAGCATGAAGGAATCTCTTACCTTTGAACCTGGAGATACAGGTTCAAATCATTTTGTCGCAGATGCGTCCATTGCCTCAAATCAAAAGAATATCTCCAACATAGGACACGTGAGAGGTTCAGTAGTTTAAGAGACAAATACCTGCAGATCATCTTGGAACTCAATTTCAAGAAAATAACTAAAAATGGATTTTTGAGATACCAGAAAATTTAATGAATTGAACTAAAAAAGTTTTTGTCATTGCATGACAATGCAATGCAATTTTTATACTATTTCCATTTGTCATGATGACATTATTTTATATTATAGAAACAAAGGGTATGTGTTAGAGATATACACTAAAATATTTACAGGTGAAATTGTACAAAGACTGAAATTTGCTTCAATTTTCTTCTCTCAAAAAAACAGATGGTGGTGTTAGGAAGCAACAGATGACAAAGGAGAGCAGAATGTTGATAAATACTGAAGCAGTTATAAGTACCTGGCAGTTCATTATATTCTATTTCTGTGTATGCTTCCATTCTCCATAATAAAGTCTCCTTTGTTTTATTTTTAAGTCAGAGGATTTACATTCTAAGGGTAGAACCTGAACAATGCACAGGTGTGGTTCAAACACATAATTTCAAAGAGGAAAATCAGCATCAACTATGAAATCTAAAATCTTATTTCAAAAAGAGCTTCAAGGACTCAGAAATACCTTGGAAGATACAAAGAGTAAAAGAATTTTCTCTTTATCTCATACTAAAGGATAAAGTAAAGAAAAGTAATGCCTATGGCTCACGAGTTCTTAGTTATTTGACTTCTCTAAGGCATATGTACTCAGAGTTATGAAATTTTTATAGTATTTCAACAGGAGAGTAGATTATCTTCACTCTATATAATGTGGATATCAGTAATCTGAAACATGGTTGTAAATCACTAGACATGACTTCCAAATCTGCCCAGCTCACAAAATAGAGAAATGTTCTTTCCAGTCTATAATATTGTTTTTTGGGTTCCTTCCTTCCTTCCTTCCTTCCTTCCTTCCTTCCTTCCTTCCTTCCTTCCTTCCTTCCTTCCT
>PVHY01008646.1:0-60426 GCA_004024945.1 Uropsilus gracilis
TTCAAGTTCTGTCTAACCACGGATTCTGCAAGGACCTATCACAAGAACACAAATGATATCCACTCTCAGTCTTCATCACAGGTGTTTTCTTGCCACCAGCATTGGGCAGGATTTCAGCAGTTCAGGATGGCTTTTCTCTTTGGAGGACCTAAGAACTTCATCCTGTGGACATCTGAGTGTTTATATTGATTTTCCTGACTGGGTCATGGTTATTCAGTCACCTGTTCTCAGCTATCTGTGAACATGAAAGTACCAAAAGATACTCCAGTGAATTCCAAATCACAGAGCAACTATTTTTTCTGACTCATAATGCAGTAGCAATCTTATCTTCTCATGATAAACAGACTCCAGTCCCCCACAAATACAGTAACTTCCATCTTTGCCTATTTGTCCTCTGAGAGAAGGGCTCTAGAGTGACAAGTGATCATTTAGCTTCACTCAATGTGTTCCATAGATGCATTATACGCGTGAGAACCTGACACTCTATTCTCTAAGAGCCTACAATGTGTGAGCATATTTGCTCCCCAATTGCAAGAACAACGCTTAAAAAGGCCCTAAGTGAAACCCTTGCCCTCACCCCAGCCTCTGTTTTGTAGCCATGGAAAAAAGACCATCATGCATTGACTGTTTTTTTTTCCTAAAGGCAGAGCCTGAAACAAAAACCCATATACCATGTCCAGAACGTTCTCATCATCCCACACTGAAACTCCACACCCATTAAAAAAGAGTTCCTCATTTTCCTTTTCTCAAACCCATGGGAGATATCTTTTGTTTTCTATCTCAGCAAATTCACTATTTTAAATCCTCCTGCGACCAAAATCATATAATACTTATTCTTTTGTTTCTGGCTTCTATTCAACATAGTATTGGGAGTTTCAGACAGAGCAGTTGGTAAGACAAAGAAGTAAAAGGCACCCATATTATGAAAGGAAGCAGCGACTTTATCTCTGTCAGCAGATGACATGACCTTGTAAGTAGAAAACCCTCAAAGTAACTGCACACACAAAAAACTCCAGAGTTATCATATAATGCCACTGAATTGTACATTTAAAATGGTAAATTTTATACTATGTGCATCTACAAAATTTAAAAAAGGAAAGAGACACAAACTATTTGGGGGTTCTATTCCTGCTGCTTGTAATTTTATTGAGAGAAAAATACCACAACAGTAACTCTCTGTCAATGTGAGTTCTGAGGACCACTTGAGTGTCAGCAGCTATGTTGAGGGGTACCCTCACAGTCATGGCTATGTAAGCCCAAAGAATGGAAAGGGCATTTTTGCAAGTCAGGAAAAAATATGCTGGAGGTATGTTGTGATATCCACCTTCTGGGGAAGGAGGAGTTTCTACAGTGTAGATTAGGAGGGAGATTGTTCTAGGTTTTCTCACTATAGGAGCAAAGGCATTTTCCCCCTCTCCAATATGACAAACAGCACTTTTTTCAGTTGTATATGTTGTCATCACATATTGCTATATAATAATACCATGCATTATGCCCTATAATATTAACCAATACACTGATTTTTCTGCTTTGGGAATATTAGTGTCTTTATTCAGTTGTGTCTTTTACATACTCTATATGAACTGCTAAGTTTATGAGTGTTAACTAGCTGGAAAAGAAAGAGAAGCCAGCAGTTAGAGAAATACGTGCCACTTGGGAAGAATTACCTAATGAAACCCTGTTTCTCCCCTACGCCCATTCAAGTTCTGAAAATATTTCCCGGAGCCACAAAGTTAAGTGCACCTAAGAAACCTGAAAATCCAAATTCCTGTTGACAATTAAAACAAAATTAACTACTAATTTGAAATTCTCTAAAAGTTCCAATCTTTAGAATCGAAGCTATCTGTTACAAAATATATCTATAATTAAATCACACATACACCAAGCTATTCTAGACTGCATTTCATATTAATAGATTTTTTTCAGCAACACAAAATCTTTTCTTACCCCAATAACTCATGTTTTTCAGGTCCTTTCTTTAAATCTGTGTTTTGAAATCTTTCTTTCTCTTGGCCAAATAAAAGATAAATTCAAAGTCCTTCCATTATTGCCAAGCATCCCTCTAACATCATTGCCTATTGCCTTATACAGACCACATGATTACTTGCCTCCTTCTTATAAACCATCTTTCTTTCATAGTCTAGAAATAATCTAACTTCATCAAATTTCTTACATGGAATCAACTTAGAAACTATAGTCTGTGTTGGTCTTTTTTAATCCACAGGGTAAAGTGGTGAGATTCAGCCCATGCTGCGATTTTGTCAGTTTCTTAGTAAATTACATGCAAGGATAAAGATCATGGTCTGCTGATAAAACACATTCTTTATTCTCCTTTTCCACAATGTATTGGATAACACAGAGATCATAAATCATTGTATACTTTCTGTAACAAATGTATAATTACAACACACATAGCCAAGAACACTCCTCAGATGATATCATGTTTCCTAAGAGGAAGTGGGGAGAACTGGGGTTTTCAACTCTGAGATCTGTCAACAGCGTGATGATTTTGAATGTAGGAACTACTTTATGTAGTTAACTGTATGTGTATTTCAACCTCTGACTTGTATCCAAACACTAGAAGTGTAGCCATTAAGAAAAATTATGAAATTTTATTATTTACCTTACTTTCCTCATTTTGTATGCATAAAACACAGCTTGTGCTGTCACCGATTCTCCATGGTAACCTTATGGAATAGGCATGATTACCCCATTTCTGCTGTAGCTGAGTGGTGATAAGAAGTTTACTCAAGATCAGTCTCCAAAAAAGAGGAACCCAGATTCATTAAAGATCTGTTGAATTCAATAGACTTACACTCTTCAAACGCAAAGCCGCAGGTTCTCATTGGAATTTATTGTATAAAGTAACCACTGGAGTTTTTTAACTTTATGAAAACCTAAATTTTAACTCTATGAAAGCCTAAATTTTCCTTAAGAATAAATTTAACATTTACAAAATATAATAGCAATATGTTGATAAAGTCTGCATCTCAAAATCTGCTTACTAAGCAGTAAAAATAACTTCTTGTGGTTGATTTCCTAATATACAATGTTTTCAGCTGACTTTTTTTTTCAAGTTATAGCCAATCAATGCTGTGTTTTATGGCATTCATTCTGAATGTTTCCCTAACATGATATTCTACATGTTTTTCTTCCTTGTATATTTTTAATAATGCAATCTATTTATGTTATTATCAACCCCTTAAACGAATATAATATTTCAATCAAAAAGAAGGAAAAACAAAAAACAAAAATTAGGTGGAGGAATTAGGTGAAAGAATGAGCCGAAAGGATTACAGAAATGGAGCACTTCTGCCACCTAGTGGTTTTTCATGCATAAGCAGAATCACTAGTCTATTCTATTTTTTTTTATCGTTTACATATATATTTTCTTTACATCGTATATACCCAGAAGTTCTCCCACCACCATGTCACCCATGAACCATTATGCTAATATCGTGTTCACATCCCTCCTCTGATTGCATCCTCTTACCCTTACCCTTCCCTTGACGTATACTTAGTTCTGTTGCCAGTTTGCTGATTTTAATTTTTTTTGTCCTTTTGTTTGTTTTCCATATACCCCACTTATAAGTGAGACCATCCAGTATATATCTTTTTCTTTCTGACTTATTTTGATCAACTTGATTCCTTCCAGCTCCATCCATGTTACCATAAATGAAATGAATTTGTCTTTTTTGATTGCTGAATATCATTCTATTATGTAAAACATGCCACAGCTTTTTGGTCCATTCATCAGTTTTGGGGCATTTGGGTAGTTTTCATATCCTGGCTATTGTAAATAGTACTGCAGTAAACATAGGAGTCCAGACGCCCTTTTCAACTAGTGTTTTGGTATCCTTTGGGTAGATTCCCAGAAGTGGAAGAGTTGCATTGAATGTTAGTTCCGTTTTTAATAGCTTGAGGGTTCTAGAAAATAGAACCTAACAATGCACCAAAAATATAATACACCTGACCAAGTGGGATTTAGCCCAGAAAAACAAGGATATTCAAAACCCAAAAAAAATCAACTATTATAATTCAATACATCAACAAAAAGAAAAACCACATAATCATATCAAGAGATGCTAAGAAACCATTTGACAAATTTAATATCCACTAATGATGAAGGTCACTGAAGTTCTTGGGATAGAAGGAACATACTAAAGAAAATAAAAGCCATATACGACAACCCACAGCCAGTACCATCCTAAACAGTCAAAACTTGAAAGCCTTCCCTTGAGATCAGAAAAAAAGTATAGGCAGTCCATTCTTACCACTGATTTTTAGTACTGAAAGTCCTTGCTACAGCAACAAGCTAGAAAAGAACATACAAGAAATCCAAACAGGAAAAGTAAAATAATCACTGTTTACAGACGGTATATATAGAGGATCCCAAAACCCTATAGAAAAACTAATGAAAACAATAAACCTGTTCAATAGCAGGTTACAAACTCAGCACACATATTTTTAAAAGAAATGTGTATATTTTATTTCCAAGACATAGAATACTTAGTGGTTTCCAAAGCTGATACCAATGACAGTCACCCAGAAAACATTATGGAGATATATCCCTTAATATTTTGATATTGCATTTGTGAAAACGACCTGGAATAATTTAGCAATTATCCCAGCTGTTAACAATGCAGTTGATTCTGGACTGGACAAGTCTCTGTTTGCTGATAGTAATCATGCAGAATTACTCCCTAACTAAGGGAGACAGTCAGGCTCTTTCCTCCATTACCCTATATAATTTGCACCTGTGGAGGTGAATCTTCCCCATGACTGTGCAACCCAGTGCGTGTGCGCATGTGTAAGTGTACACACCTGGGCCTAGGAAAGTGGCGAGAAAGGGGAACAGAGGGCAGGAGAGAGTATGCGCATGAGCACAGAAAGAGAGCATGAGAGAATGGCAGAGAGGGAGGGCTCAGAGAGAGGGAAGACTTCTCGGGGGTTATCTCCCTCCCACTACCCCCACCAACCCTACCCAGTGTATTTGCTACAACCAATGTATCAGTGTAATTGCTACAACCAATAAAGAACCTATGCTGATTAATGAGCCTGATGCCTACCATTGGTGAGGAAGATTGGCTAATTTACCTCTGAGGGTTCAGCGGTCATTCTAGGGTTTCTGGCTGGGGCACTTTCTTCAGATACCCACACTGATCCTGCCCCACCTAATTCAAGTCTTGTTGACATATTTCTCAGTGACCTCCAAATGTACAAATGGCACTTCCTCCCAGCAAACATCTTCCCCTTCTTACTCTACTTTATTTCTCTTGTACGACCATTTCAATATTCGCCACATTACATAATTTTATTTTATTCCCCCGTGTTAATTTTAATACATGTATATTTTTTATCCAAAAGTATAAAATGCACAAAAATGGGAATTTTTGTTTTCTTCACAGCTGTGCACTGAGAAACAAAAACAGTATGTGGCTCATTGTAAGTTCTCAAACAAATGTTTTCCAAGTAATTGAATGAAAGGAGTGAACGAATGTATTATTATCCAGGCTTTTGATAACTTAACACATAGAACAATATTCAATTCCCAAGTACTCAAACACACAAATCAACACAAGAAAGCATGTTTTTTCACTAGTTAGTCAATTTATGTGCTTTTTAAATATAGTGTTGACCCTTGATCAATACAGATTGGAATTACACAGGTTCATTTACACTCACTCATTTACATTTACACCAGAGGGATGAAAAGAAGACAACTTAATGAAGATGAGTGCTTCCCAACCAGTGCCAGGCAATGAAGAAGATGTAGAAGAAGCGGTGCCAGAAATGAAACTGACATTAGCCTGGCAGACAAGAATTGGTTGTTCGAGACCAATTCTTGATTTCTTTTACAACACAAAGTGGGCACTGAAATGAAAGCAAAATTGGAAGGAAGATTTTTGAGAAATGAAAAGTAAAAGTCAATATAATTGATGACATTTCCATAGTTACATGAATGTGCCTGCCTCCCCTACCTCCCATCCCACAGAATAAAATTGGAATCAAAATTAACAAATGATGAAAACAATGATGAATTTTATTTTTTTAAGATCGACACATATTTATTAAGATTACAAGATTATCATATTGTGAAATATGTGAGTAGCAGTTCCTCATATCAACGATTGTTAATTCAAAGCATCACAACCACACTAAGTGGTTAAAACTCCTCACCAAATAGTAGCATTTTTTAAAATAATTATTTAGAGAATTTAATTCATACTACAACTGTAATTTTCATTTGCTACTTTTAACCCATTTAAACTACGATACAAGTCATGAATTTGGAGTTCCCATGTTTCTTATGGTATCATTATGACTTGAAAACAATAACACATTAAGAGGCTTTCAACTTTGAATGACTGTCAAATGATGCAAATAGTTCCCTATTTGGAGGGAGCAGTTTTCAATGACTTGACCCATAAGGATTGATAAGAAAGGGGAAGAGGGAAAGAGGGAGTAGCATAGGAGATACGGGTACTATCAGGAAGGGAGGGCCATACCTAAGGGGAACAATAACCATATAAATATGATCAATGCTGTACAAAAATTACAAAATTAAAATTAAAATTGGTGCAGACATTATGGAAAGCAATATGGAGAAAGCTTTGCAAATTAGAAATGCCACATGACCCAGTGACATCAGGAAGAAAAAAAAACTACCAAAAAAATTCTTCAAAAAATAAAAAAAGACTGGAACACTAATATAAAGATATATATGATTCCCATGTTTATTGCAGAATTATTTACAATAACTAGGATGGAAACAATTTACATGTCCATTGACTGAAAAACTGGGTAAAGATGTGGTGTATCTATATACATATTTAGCTATTTTTAAAAAAGATTTATTTTGCCATTAGCAACAATATAAGTGGACCTAGAGGTCCATCTGTAAGTCAGACAGAAAGACAAACACAGTATGATTTCGTTTATAGGTGGCATATAGAAAAAACAAACACATAAACTAAATAAAACAAAAATAAACGTTTGGACCATCAGGCCAATTAGTGGCAACCTGAATGGAAGATGGGATGTAAATTTGAAACAAAGGGGACAATGGTATGATGAAGGACAGAATGTGAACATTCAATTGTGAAATTAAGGTAGTATATACATATGCTGCTACTCAAAAACACACAACGGAATTTTGTATAATGTTACAATGCAAAGCTACTTCAATTTAAAAAAAATGTTTACTACTCACCCTTTTTCCTCCTCTTCCTCAACCGACCCAAATATGAAGACACTGATGAACAGTAAGTATAATTATGCGTTATTAACTGATTATGTCATCAGTAAGGCTTCTGCTCAACTGCAAGTTATCACTAGTTATATGCTGAAAAAATCAAAAGTTATAGGTAGGTTTCCAACAGGGCTAGATTTGTTGCTCCAATCTCGATGTTGCTCAGTGGTCAACTGTAACTCCTAACTCGAGTGAGGATCTAGTGAACTGCATATGCACACATTTCAATTAAAACTGACACCATTATTTTTAAATCAACTTCCACTTCCACGGGGCCATAAAAAGATGCTGAAAATCTTGATCCAGTAATCTATTCTGGAAATGTGTTACTACAACAACAACAACAAAAATTAAGTACCTACTCTACATAATCACCTACTACAGCACTATGTATAATAATAAAGAATTAAAGAAACTAAATATTTAGTAGTAAGAACTTAAATTTTGTTGATCCTATGCAGCAGACTATTTTGCACACATTATAATCATAGAGACAGTGCTGCAGCAACCTGGTGAATTGTTTATGTGAAATGTTTTATAACAATAAAATTTTTAAATCTCTAATTATAGACAGCTCTCTCCCCTGCCTGCCTGTATCTATGCAGGTGTCTCGTTTCTTTCTCTGTTTCCTAATAAACCTATCATTTTAAGATGTAAAAAGATTGATAAATATAAAAAAATACAATCTATTTATATAGCAGAGAGATAATATATACAGACAGAGCTATACGTAAATGGATAATAGACTGATGTACAGATAGATATAGGAATAGACAATAAAGAATACACAGAATCAGAATTGTTGCATATATAAATGATGAGAATAATTCTCATTCTTGTCTTCATTTCTCAAGTATTCCCAAGTATGCTGATTTATCACCCTAGTTTTTAGACCTCTTTAATATTGGAAGGGAAGATGAATTCTTGTTTCTGTGTTTTATCTTCACCTGATGTGGATTTATTTCAAGTTTCTAAAAGTGATTATTATGTTTTTACTGAAGTATATTTGAATTTATTTGAAGTTCTAAAAGTGATTGTTACTTGTTTTCATGGAATTCAACAAGAAAAATTTACATCTTCATGGAAAATCTTTAGTTATAATTTTAAATCAAATTTACTGGCATGAAAATGAATGATTCAGTAAATTTGGGTTGAATTGAACATTACTGAAAATTAAAATGCTCTTTTCCATTTTTCACATAGTTTCAACAAGACAATATTCGGTACAATACTACGTATAATGCAGAGTATGTCATGTGACAACGAATCAGCCTGACACCGGTACCAGCACAGCTGTACCTGATCACATTTGAACACCTATGGTAGTATCAGGTAGCTGAGATACTTAAGAAAACAGAATCGAAACTAAGTTCGTGGAAGATGAGTTTCAACTCAGCCAGATAGCACGTGAGCCATTGGGGTAAGTCATGTCCGAGACAGCCTGGAGTTCCCAGCTTGTGGGTTTCAGTGCTTTAAGAAGATGCTAGCTGTCTTCTTGGGGGGTTGCCCAGCACTATGCTGCCCAGGTACCGAGAGCAGACATGCTGCTAGTTCTGGTTCCCACTTGGTCATGCTTGTATTCCCCCCAACCCCTCCCACCCCCGTGCCAGTAGAATTTTCCTTCACGTTAAATCCTTCTGGCTCGAATACAGGATGCTATTCAAGGATATATTCCATAGGTCTCAATAGAGACTGTTTCCTCCTAGAGTCTTATGATTCCTCTAGTTTCTCACTTTTCCAGGGTTTTAACTGTTTTCT
This sequence comes from Uropsilus gracilis, assembly GCA_004024945.1. Taxonomy (NCBI): domain Eukaryota; kingdom Metazoa; phylum Chordata; class Mammalia; order Eulipotyphla; family Talpidae; genus Uropsilus; species Uropsilus gracilis. The sequence continues at coordinate 9,011 of PVHY01008646.1, forward strand.
AGATTTTATTCTAGATTTTATTCTATGGAATAAAGATGGATAAATGAATCCCTCTTCTCTGGATTTCTCTGTCCATTATATAGTGCAGAACTCTGCTGCATTTAGCATCCTCTCTTTTAAAAGTATAATCCCACTCCTCTTTACTGTTCTTTTGGGGGTCTCTCAACTCAAAGATAAGATCAAAACTCCCCAGTATTGAAGTAAAGACTTCTCTGGTATGTGCCCTCAAAACCTTCTTTGGACACTGTCTTCCTCACTTCTCTATCCATAATGATAATTAAAAAAAAGGGGGGGGTGATATCAGAACTTTTAATCCTTGTGCTCCTCATTTGTCTCATATTTTCAAAACATCATGCAACCAGTGGCATTAGGGAAGACTCACTGAACCCTGAAATGCCATCACCTGGCTAAGTGTCTGAACATGTTAATCAAGGTAATAAACTGGTCATGAATAATTTAAAGCATCTAAATTTGTAAGAAATTCTCAGGTCATAGGAGCCTGACTTCTGACTCATAAGTCTGACTTCATAAGCTCATTCAGGATTCCCTTTCATCAGCGCCCCCCAATCCGTCTGTGCCAATCTGAACAGATGACAACCAGGCACATGGTGTATGTCAGATGCTGAAACTGAGAAATGCCACCAGATTGCTAGAAAAGAAAACCTGTGGCCCTCCAGACACTATTTTGGCTCTAATGCAAATTCCTTCACCGATATCCTGCCATCTCATTTCTATGGAGATTTAAACTGCCTAGAAACCTCTGGTGTCTCACGAGTCCAAAAGACGCTGGTACCATCTACACCATATTCCATAATCAAGGGCTGGTGATGCTGAGATCAAAGCTGCTTACCCTGAAATCCCCCGCTTCACACCAGCACTGTCATTACAAACATTAGATTATTTATTTTTCCCTTACGTCGCTCACTAATCAGAGCACAAAATGCTGACACATCATTAACGTCTTCACTCACCATCAAACCAGAATCAAATCAAACTGGAGAACATCGAAGAGACTTAGTCACCTGTGATAGTCAACACAAGATTTACCTGGAAAAAAAAAAACCTATTACGTATCTGCCCTGTGGAAAGATGGAATTTATTTATAAAGTCTAGCAATCAGGTCCTTCAACCTAGAGCAAGGACATAAGAATTCTGATAATTGAAAAAGTGCTGACATGGATGTGGAGAGAAAAGAACACTCTTACACTGCTGGTGGAAATGCAAACTGGTTCAGTCACTACGGAAAGCTGTATGGAGGACCCTCAAACTACTGAGAATGGAACTTCTTCTACTCGATCCAGCAATCCCACTCCTGGAAATCTACCCAAACACCAAAACACTAATTCAAAAGGACACCTGCACTCAGATGTTTACTGTAGCACTATTTACAAGAGCCAGGATATGGAAACAGCCCAAATGCCCTCAAAATGGACAAATGAATCAGAAAGCTGTGGTATATTTACACAATGGAACTTTACTCAATGATTTAAAAAAAAAAGGCAAATTTGATGCATCTGTGACAACATGGATGGAGCTAGAAGAAATCATGCTAGCAGAAAGATGCCAGAGAGAAAAAGAGAAATAATGGATAATCTCACCTATATGCAGGATAAAGGGAAAATAAACACACAAAATGATAAGAAAAAGTTAAAACTAACAAAGTGACAAGCAGAACTATACCATAAAGCCAGGAGGGTGAAAGTAAACACAAGTGATTAAGATGATAGTTCATGGATGACACAGTGGTGGAAAAACCTTATGCATTGATGTTAAAAATAAACATATGTGCAATCAAATTTAAAAAAAATTTAAGAATTCTAACCAGTGAAATGAAAAATTATTAATTGTTGTGTTCACTGGACATAGACCCTTAGGTAAAGAAGTGCTCTTAAATGAGATTTAAGAAAGATTTGTTCTAAGACAGTTTTCCAGAATGGAATTTATTTCTTCCACTGAGATTTTTTGGAGGATTTTTATAATTTTTTTAATTGATTGTACATCCCATGAGCCATCTTAATCTCCTGTGCCCATCCTCCCCCATTTTCCCTCCTCCTCCTCTCTTGTTCTATGCTTCAGATCTGTTGACAGTTTTAAATTATTCTTATCCATTTGTTTGTTTGCTTTCCCTATATCCCTCAAGTGAGTGAGATAATCCAGTATTTCTCTTTTTCTTTCTGGCTTATTTCCACTAACATGATTCCTTCTAGCTCCATCCATGTTGCAGCAAATGACATGTTTGTCTTTTTTGATTGATGAATAATATTCCATCGTGTAAATATACCACAACTTTCTGACCTATTCATCTATTTTGGGCCATTTAGGTTGTTTCTAGATCTTGATTATTGTGAATAGTTCTGCAATAAACATCTCAGTGCAGGTGTCATTTTGAATTAGTGTTTTTGTATCCTTTGAGTAGAAGTGGTATTGCTGAACTGAATGGAAGTCCCATTTTTAGTAGTTTGAGGATTCTCCGCATAGCTTTCCACAGTGGCTGGAACAGTTTGTGCATTCCCACGAGCAGTGTAAAAGTGTTCCTTTCACTCCACATTCACACCAGCATTTGTTGTTGCTCATTTCTTATATGGACCATATTTAATGGTGCAGGATGATATCTCATTGTTACACTGAAATTTTGAATGATAGCTATTGTATCAGAGGAAAATCTTCTTTGGAAGAAAGGCATGAAAACCATTCCAACTGTGGTGCATGTGGCTGAGTGTTTTCAGATGGCACTATATAAGTGTTGAGAACTTATTCTAGGATACTCAAGTTTTCAGGTGGAGGAGGGATAGAGAATAATATGGTGAGCATCACAGATATGATTACTATTATTAACAGCTACGGACATAGCATGAGTACAGTAGGCAGCACAAGATTTTACATCACACTAAATGAGGTTGCATGTATTACAACTAACTTTTCTAGCTATATTAGGGCCGTTGTTGGGGAAAACATGTTTTTATTATTATTGTTATTATTATTTCTCTAGGTATAGTCCATACCATATCTAAACATAAAGCAAATTTAAGCAATTGCTTTCCTAATTTAAACTTGTCATACAGTGGATGCAGATCATTAAGAGCAGAGCTGAAAGGTCATAGGGTTGAGATAAATTCTCATTTAAAGTACAATTCAATTGAAATCAATTATTCTAGCCAAGCTTGAGGTATTGCTGTATTCTGAGGATGAAGGATTCCAAAGTCTAGATCCATACCCCCCTATTTTAAAGTAAGAACCCATGTTGAAACTGAATTAAACAAAGAGAGCAACAGACCCAGAATGGCAAAAGAAAGAGAGCATTGGGGGAAACAAACAGATTGGATCAAGGATTCAGTTTTAATGGTAACATCTGATTAAACCCAATTATATATGATCTGAACATAAAAGGAGGGAAAGGATTTGTAATTAAAATCAAGATGCATGAAGTTCACATTAGTTCACACTGCTGTTTTTGATGCTTCATATATTTAATTGCTTTCTTCTCGCTGCAAAAGGGCAAGGGGCCTCTTTTTATGTGACTACTTAAATAAAATTAAGTAAAAATCCAAAGCTGCTTTCTTGATATGGAAGCTGTTTAATGACTTTGAAGGCAGATGATCATATTAGTATAAATTCTGTATACAGGTTGTTTGAAATATCAAGGATATGTGTAATGTAAAACACTCTTTTATATTTCAGTCCCAAAAGTTTTGACAAATTTAAGAAAATAGAAATAGTATGTGTTCTTTTTGATGACTGGATTTATATTTAAATCTTAGTGATGTACACGTTCTGGAAGGATTCTAAAAAAAGAAATCAATCACTTTTAGTAGTACACATAAATTTATGAAAATTAAAAATAAATCCTAGAGCTGTGGGGAAATTATAAACTCTTCAAAGATGAATTCTTGAAACCTGAAAAATAAAAGTTCTAAAGAAAAATACTGATTAATCATATTTTTTTCATTGAGTTCAGTGTTTTTGTATGAATAGCAAGAACTGTCATTTTTTTGTGTCAATGTGACTGAGTTACAAGGTACCCAGATATATAGTCAAATGTCATTCTGGGTGAGGGTGATTTATACAAGATTAATATCTGACTCAGTAGGTTGAGTAAAGCAAATTTCCCTCCCAACTGTGGGTGGGAATTATCCAATCAGTTAAAGAGATGAATAAAATGGAGAAGGCTGTTTGTTCTTCAAGTAAAAGAAAACCCTTAACTGATCCTTTGAACTCAGACATCAGTCTTCTACACCTTCAGATGTAACTGAAACATCAGCTTTTCTTGAATGTTGAGTCTATCAACTGCAAATCTTGGGACTTACCAGATTTCATAAAGCTAATTCCTTATACAAAATCTCTTTATACAGGGAAAGCTGATAGAGGATATAGAAAGCTGACAAATGATACATACATATGTGCATACATTGATGTGTAAAAATTCTATATCTCTGAAGGACGCTTATACAAATAAAAACTCCCACAATTCTGACAGAAATACAGAACATTTGTCCAAGTAAACTACCCAGGTCAGGGGATCTAACTCACCCCCTTACCTGTGCCAGAATTAAACCTATTTCTTGAGTTCATGGATATATGAATGTATGAATACATAAGCACTTGAATGCATGAATAAATGAATGGCTGAATTTTAAAATGATCAAAGTGGTTTCAAAGAATGAAAACAGGTAACATCAATCATTCAGGACTAAGAGTTTTTCTCGTACAGGGCTCAGGCTGCTAGGTTCTTTCCTACAGAAAGTAATGTAATGCCAAATGACCCACAGAAGTTTCTGGAAACTAAAAATTGCCCATGGCCATGTGCCTAATTGGAAATTGACCAGTCAGATTCCTCCATCTTGTTGGTGCCACGTAAAGCTGGCTAATAAATCCCCACAAATCGGTGAGTCCCACAGACATTGTTCAAAGTATGAACCTTTCTGCAATTCACACTCTATTTTACAAAAACAAAACACACTCGATTTTTAAAAAGTCTGGAAACAGACTCCATACTGTTTTCTTGTCAGCTCTCCTCTCCTGGAGCAAACATCATGCTGGACATGATGATATTCATTGCTTGAAAATTAAAATTCCTATAAAAATATCCTTTTTTACTCTAAATTTTAATAGGAATCTATCATGACTAACAGTATTAGAAATGGAGCTGTTTAAATAACTACACAATAATCTAAAAGTTATTGACATTGAAAGGTGATTTCACATATTTTTCTAACTAATTTTTAAAGAATTGAAGAGTCATTACTCTAATTCATAATATACCATAGTTAAAGTGATATTCAGATATAGTTAAAAATCTACCACCATTCAGACCTACTACTATCAGGATCCAAATTCATTCTGATCTCTTTAAAACCTGAAATTCCTTTAAAAAAAAAACTTCTTTAAATTTTATTTTTGGATTTTTTTACAATACATGATTGTGTAATTGCTGATTCCCCTAGGATTACCCCACCACATCACATCCCCCGTGGTCACTTTGCCTCCTTTCTTTTTGTTGTTTGTCCATATTTAGCCCTTTAGTCTTTTTTTTTCTTTTCTTTTCTTTTCTCTTCTTTTCTTTTCTTTTCTTTCCTGGATCCATTTCCTCAGCCATCAGTGGATGGTAGGTCTCCTCCATTGGACCTTTGCTGTAGGGCCACTGCCATTCAGCAAGCCTCTTTTTTTCTTTTTTTTTTTTTTTTGAGACTAGGTCTCACTATTTTTGCCCATGGAACCACAGGTTCCCTTTGCCCATGGTACCACAGACTCAAGCAATCCCCAGCCTCTGCTTCCCAGATGTCTGGGATTAGAGGTGCGTGCCACCATGCCCAGCTTGAAACCTGAAATTTCAACTCTATCATTCTGACTTTAGATACAACCACATGGTAAGACCTGTGGGTAGCCACGCCATGACGCACTGACCAAGTGTGGCAAAGATTTTGATCATTTCAAAATCTACCTCAGACATTCAAAGAACTGACACCCATTGAGGAACATTCTAGGGTAAGTGGTTTGAGAAATCTGTGCCTCCTGGAATTTTCTGATTCTTCTGATAAAAGCCCTGACATGTTTTCCTGGGGTGCAGTCCTAGGTGAAAGTGTTCTAATTGTAGGATGAATATCAAAATGACATCGAGGTAGAATTAAGGGGCCTCCCTCATTCTTATGCATCAAGTATCTGTGTCAGGAAGAAAACAGCAAAATAAAGCTCTAACCTATTTAAACATTTGCTTGCAACACTACACTCATTTGAAGCAGTGGTGTCAAGGCAATCACATGATGCTATAACATCTCTTCCAGAAACTAAACCAGAACGTCACACATGCCTGATGTCACCCAGAGCCTGCACTCATTCATTACCCAACGCTCTCATTAGTACAAGTCTCACTGTGGACTTTCCAGCTTGAAGACACTTTCTGGAATGCCAAACAGCTACTGACTTTTGAGTCTTTGTTAACAAAGCACAATAAAATAAACCACAATTTCCTGCCTTTGGCACTTCCCCACGTGGTGTTGGTGCAGTGCCTAACCACAGTGCCAGATGGCCCAAGGCATTAGTGGTTCAAGAATAACATCGCACACACTTTGAAGAAGTCTATTTTAACAACATCTCTGCTGCTTTCTTGAGTGACGAGAAGCCCGTCACACTTGTGCTTTTGCAACTAAGATATAGATCGCCACTTTTTTTTAGAAATTCTCCTGAAGGATTGGAGTATTCTTGGTTGAAATAAACTCCACTATGTTGCTCTGGTTTCAATTCCAAGGCTAGAAACCAAATTTCAATCTTATGTTTAGAGAATTAACATTGAATACTTATGCCCTGAGTTTGCACCTTGCTAGTTAGTTCCCAGTGACATCATGATGTGCCTCTGAAAATGTTAGGAAAACTAATCCTGTTGCTATCCCTGGGAGATGCTAGAATATCTTAATTTTGGTGTGGTAGAGATATCTAGTAGAGAAATTGTCTGAGGCTAAGGGGAAGGCAATTATAAATCCATATAATTAGAAAGATTAAAAATCTGCTTAGAGAGTAGATTAGAAAGGCTAGAAAAAATCTGCTTTCAAATAAAACTCATCCTAACATATTATTAATTCTGCATAGCACAGACCAGGGATTTATATACATGAAGCTATTTACTGAAGTAGAACTCTACCAACCTATTCATTGATTTTCATATTAAATAAAATTTAAACTTAATATAGTATGTGCTATACAAGCTCCAGGAGTAATTTTATGTTTGGGGAAAGTAACAAGAAGTCCTGGACAAAAATCAATGGTGACTTGATCTATTTAGCATAATCGCTATAGAAAGAGGCGGTTCCAGTTGTCCTGCCCCATTTAAGGAAAGGTGGAATTGAGCATGTAGGGAAAGCTAGAAAGGATGCGAGAAGGAAGGTTGGAAGGAGAGAGTCTCTGGAGGAGGCACGTGGAACAGAGACGTGGAAAAGCAGCTACTCTTGCTTCTCAGTCTTGGACTCGGACAAAGGACTTGGGGATGTGGAAGGAGACACTTGGCAGAGATGTGGGTCAGGACCCACAGGGAGGTTGACAAGGTATTTTGACTTGTATTTTGATTTTGTTCTTTTCCTTCTAGGTATGCTTCGTTCTTTTTGTCCCTTTCCTGTGAGTCCCCACCAGAAGGTTCCTTAGACTTGTGGCAAACTTTGGGGCCTCAACAACCCTGCTTGTTTGGCTGGGAATTTACTCATGAGTAGGTGTAGAATATTGGGTGTTTAACTGGAAATTAGTATTTTTTTCTTCGTTTGTCTCTATCACACACTGTTAAACATCTTTTCTATTAAAGGTCTTACACACTAAGAATGTGTTTTGTCTATATGCAGCCAATGGCAGAGCCGAGCATGCAGGTTTAGGGGATTTTGGGGTAGCCCTCAGTTTACCCACTAACAATATTTCAGAACATATTCCAAAGGAGAAAGTTTTAGTTATCTTCTTTGGAAAACGAGCTGCAGCACCCAAAGAATCATCTTAGAATATGGCATCTGTGTGTTCAGAATTGTGATAGCCAGATACAAACATTTGTGCCAACTAATCAGTTGAACTGAAAAGAATTTGTGGGGAATTTTCTCTCCAAACAATATGTACAGAGAATGCAGATGAATAAAATTGTGCTAAAGTGCATTGCTGGAACAGAATGGCCAAATAAAAAGATAATGTGTAGCCTTTATCATTTTACAATTGGTGTGGCAATTGATAAGATAATGCCGTATTTTATCATTATCATAAGATGATGAAATTTAGGTGGATTTTTCCCTAAAGTTCCCACTTTCCCTTTCCCACCTACTCACCCAATTCTGGCAACTAGTCTACTCTGAGTTATTTCCTGAGGATGTGGGTGTGACAGGCTGGGGTAGAAAACAGAAACTTCCTATAAGTCTCTGGTTTATATTTTCCAAAATCCTAAACCCATAAAAGAGTTATTTTGTGGCAAAAATGAATCTGGGGGAAATCATCAAGATTTATGTAGGGAGGGATTTTCCCTAAAGACTACAAAAAATAATCTGCTAGGCTGGGGGACAACAGAAGAAAGATAAAGTGTGATATTTAGAGAAAGAGTATTGACTCTGCTTTCCATACTAGTGCTTTAAGGAGGGGGCAAGACGTGGTGTGGTTCAGGAGATAGAGAACAAATGTGGACATTTGCCAGTCTTCTTAGTAAACCAACAGAAGAGATAAAGACACATATTAACCATCTAAGCAAATGAAGTCATGACTATGTCCTAGAAGCCTCTTGCCAAGCATAGTTTAGAAACAATAGGATGACTTGTTAGTTCTCAAATTTGGCATGAAAGCAGCAGAGAGATGTTGAACCTAAAGCCCTAAATGGAGAAGAATGAGTGCTGTTTCCAGGGTTCACACCATGGATCAGTGAGCAAGGACAAATGGAACCAGGATCTAATCAACAATATCTGCATGAACAGGTAAGTCAAGGACAACATGGGTCACATGACACTCAAATTACGTAAAACTCCCCAGAAATCAGGCACACGTCTGGGAAAGGAGAACCAGTTTTAGTGCCTAGGAGAATGGAAGACTTGAAGACAAATTTAGTTGATATAGAGGAAAATAAATTTATGCTTCTAATACATCCAGAGTATTTTGGACTGAAATTGGTACCTGTTATAACAGATAATGTAATTAACACATAGGAAGAATTATAGTAAATTAATGTCTAAGTATCTGTTGTCCCAGATTTTCCTGAAGTCTTAAACACAATGGAACTTTGCTGCATAGTCTACATAGCCTCCTAATTACCCTCCCTCACTTAAGTTCTTTGGTTTCATGTATTTGCTTGCAATGGGCATTTTATTTCTTCTTTCTCCTGGTTTTATTTTAACAAACACCTACTATGTGTAAAGCAGAACTGAGGCATTGTCTCTCCTTCAAGGCCCACACTCTGCTAAATTTTTATACAAACTATCTTTTATTGCACATTAACTATAATAGAAGCTTCATAGCAACTATCTCTTCAATATAAACATGAAATATTTGTGTTCAGTGTCATGATCAGATTTTACAGACAGAAATCAGAAGCTTGAGAAAGCTAGGTAATTTGTCCATAGACATCCATTTGGGGGAAATGCCTTTTCTTTTATTTCTTACCTTTCCATTAATAGTAGCTCCCAATCAGAAATATTTAAGTTTGACCTTGTCTCTCCTCCCTGCCCCCCAAAATTATGCTTTTTCTCTATATACTTGCCCTTTATCTCTTCACTCTACAATTAAGATTCTTCACAATGTTTGCATTGCTTGTATTCACTAAAGAACACCTCCTATTTTTCCCCAACCCATTGCAATCTGGTTTCCTCTCTACTAAACCACTAGGGGTTCTTTGCAATGTCACCAATTAAGTTGTTGTTGCTATATCAGTTGAATATTTTTGGGTTGTTAAATGGCTGTTGTGGTACAAAAATATAGTATGTAGAAAGAAGAGAGAGCATCTGCCTTGAGAACTTTTTCCCGTAGTTTCTTTATCACAGGATGTCCTATCCTACTCATTACTTACATGATAAATTTGCTTTCCAAACTGAATTGGAAACAAAGATCATAGAAGCAGCCTTGAGCACTGAAACCTTTAAAGCATTTATTTTTTAGTTAGTATGTTCACATGATAGGGATCACTGCTAAAAATTATGGTGCAAAATAAGGAAAACAATGTAAAAAGTATAAAGAATAGAAAGAAGAGAGTGAAGAGATTTCTCCTTTCTGAACAGTCAAGTTTCCTATGACCCATTGGGGCAGCATCCAGATACCTCTTCATGAATATGAGAACTGGAAATATTCTCTCTCTCTCTCTCTTCTTTGGAATATGGGTGCTCTCTCAACCCTAAGGCTTCCCCATATATGTTTCCCAATACCTGACCTCTGTTGTCTTAATTTGTCCTCTTGCTTCAAAATTTCACAGAAACATCTCTTCATCACAGAACCTTTCCAAGATTCTCCAGGATTAAATTCCCTTTGCTTTAGACAACAGTATGTCTTCTTTGATAACAGTCAACACCATAGAATTACTCATTGAATGTCTTTTTGATTAACTGGACTCTTCAGGAGGACAGATGATTATATTCCTAGATAGAGTGCCAGGGCCCCACAGACAGTACCTGAGCTGTGCTAAGCACTGGAGAATTATTCCCTAAATAGAAATTTTCTTATGTAAACTTTCCCACTATGTTTTACTAGGTGCATTTGTAACACAGGGAATGAACACTAAAGGATGTGGTATTACCGTTAAATGCTGCTTTTGTAGGTTATAAATATCCCCATGGTGTGGTAGAGAACCTAAAATCGCTCGCTATGACTGAACTAAAAGATAGAGGAGGAATTCAGTTTAGTATGAAGAAAGATTTTCCAACAATTGAAGTTAAACCACCCCCTCCCCCTACCAAAAAAAAAAATGGCAGGCACCAAAGTGAGGGCTCTCTCCACCCTGCTCTAGTTAAACAGACATGATGTTGAGAAGGAATTTTCTCACCGCACAAGAAGTTGAAGTATCTTTTTGAAAGAGAAGGAAAAGGAAAAGTAGATATATCTCCTTTCAGTCCTTTAAGTCATTCTAAGTTTAAAGAGAAAAAATAGCATTCAAAAAGGTAGACACAACTTTCAGAAAAGAACTGTGCTTCTGTGTTATACAAAGAAAGTATTGCTTGTAGTAGATTATCAATTGCTTCAATCCAAAAGCAGAATCTTTAGGTTGAAGGTACTTTTCATTCAGTCATATCTTCACTGATTTATTTTTAAATGTTTTTTTTATCTCTGGTATGGGATCTTCTATATTCTCTACTAACAAAAATGCTACTCAGATTTTTAAGGTCTTCTCAAGATTGACCCATTTAATAAATGAAATAAGCAAAGTGAAAAAGAAAGAAAGAAAGAAAGAAAGAAAGAAAGAAAGAAAGAAAGAAAGAAAGAAAGAAAGAAAGAAAGAAAGAAAGAAAGAAAGAAAGAAAGAAAGAAAGAATAAATGAAATAAGCAAAGTGAAAAAGAAAGAAAGAAAGAAAGAAAGAAAGAAAGAAAGAAAGAAAGAAAGAAAGAAAGAAAGAAAGAAAGAAAGAAAGAAAGAAAGAAAGAAAGAAAGAAAGAAAGAAAGAAAGAAAAGAAAGAAAAAGAAAACTGTGCTTAATACACATTGCTTTGAATTTTTTTTACTTCCAGGTATATTGGCCTTGTTCTAATGTTGTTTTCACGTTCAATTTGTTTTTAATTGAGATTTATTTGGTTGACTGGCTGGCTGGTTGGTTTTTTAGTATCTATGAATGTGTTATCCATGCAAACAACTTACTGTACTTTGTTCTTGCTTCTGAATTTCATAGCACAAGTTCATGGTTCAACTAGGAGCAATTGCTCAATGTGAAAATGATGACTGCTTATTGTTAGTGTTTAATTTTATTATTCAAAAATTCAATAAACACTTTTATAGATGCTCAAAATTTCCAGTCAATACACATCCCTTGAGACATGAATGGTAGCAAGAGGTAGCTTGTCAATGATGGTCTTTTGAGAGAGGAAATTATTTTTGAAAGAACATCATGAAGCCATAATATTAGTTTAATTGATATTAGAGTTCTGGGGTTAAACACACTTGCAGCATTACTAACCATTCTATTTCACATTCTTTCTGTCTAGTCTTTCCTGACTCTCAATGCCAGGAAAAAGCAGTAATGATGGTGAATACTGAGGCATTTGGAATTAAAAAGAATATGCAAGCAGTTTTCTAGCAAGACAGAAACAATATCTAAAATGAGAATTTCTTTATTTGGTTGTTCTCAACATCATTTTGTTTTTCTCCACTATTTAGCAATTTAACATACATACAACAGTCTTCTTACTAAGAATTAAAAAAGCATTTCTTTTGGAAAAATGGTTGTAAAATTCAAATAAACCCATTTAAAAGTAAAATCACCGAATGATAAATTTAAGTTTGAATTGAACAAATATTAGAGCATGCAAATTATAACATTATTATTACTAGCCCGTTTGTACTCATTCTTTAGATTGGACAATTTTTTATTCAATTTTTAACCAAAATGCAGAAATAGGCTAGATGTTGGGAGAGACCTAGAGAGAATGTATGAAAAGATCCTCACATAGCAACGTAAGAGCAGAGTAGGGGATTAGGGCTTGGGAAAGGAATCACACCTCTCAGGTAGACACTCCTCTTAGATGTCCAGTTTTATGGTCCAAGCAGGTAACCACAAAGAATAGGGTAATGTTGGACAAGTCTTGAACGTCACTTTGTCTTAGAAAAATAAAGATGAAAATGAAGCACATATACTTTCCCCTAATCCTCCTATTAAAAAAAGCTTAAAAGCAACTTGGGACATGATAGATAAAGCAAACAGAAACTCTGAAAAGTAGAGAAGAAAGAAGATTGGCTGTGGATAAATTCTTGTGAATTATGCACATATATATATATATATGTATATAGAGCCAATCAGGATAGGTATACTTTCCACAAGGCTCCTCCTCCAGTGTTAGCTTACATCACAATTCCTGGGATGGCAATCCCATCTCTCTAACTCCCAGTTAGACCAATGTGGTCTTTTGAAGACATCTTTAGAAACAAGTATAAACATTTTATAAATAGCCTGAAATCATTTCACAAATAATCCTCCAGATCCATAGAAAGACACAGTGGGACTTCAGGACCCATGGGAAGAGACAGCAATGAGTTCCCTGGGTTTGTGTTTGGGGGATTTTCTTTGACCCATGTATTCCAGGCTGCTTTCTGGAGAAACCAGAAACCCAGCAACATTAATGAGCATGAGAATAATGAAAACAAGCAAACCCAAAGGAAGCCTTCTCTCATTATTCAAAAAGAACATCCTAGGAGACAGAAAACTTTGAGAAAGTGATTATTGTACTTTAGCTGAACATCGCAGGAATGAAAAAAAAAAAAAGCCTTACACCTTCTCTCAACCCTACTTCCACCAACAAAGACCAGGTAGGCTATCTGGATGTTTCACCTCCACTGGGCTATACAAGACACCCAACCCTACTACAAGAATAGTATCAGATATAAGGCCCAGGTAACTGCAGATATTTTCATTAAGCCAGACCCATTTCCCACCATACCCATGGAGACAGAGGGCAGACTGACCCTTCAACCCCACCCGCTATCTCCCCGCTGGGTGATGTCACAGGCCTCCTAGAAAAAACTCAGGACCTTGCTGTCTAGCAGGAGGGAGGGCATTCCAATCCCCTCTCCTCCATTTCCACAGAGCTCATATGAGTGGCAATCAACAGGCATGTCTGCCCTTCCCAGCCAGGGCAAGATCATGAGGCACTCAGCAAATTCTGTACACCTGCCCACACCTCTACTCAGCAGTATTGAACAGTACCTGTCCCCTAGATGTCACTGGGGAACATGCCACCGCCACCTGGTAGTAAGGAGTCAGTGCCCTGCAACCTGCAACAGAGCAGAGTCAGAAAAAGCCTAACCAGAAATTTAAATAAAATCCAAAGACTCATAACCTGAGATCCACAACATCCAGCATCCCATAATATCATTCATCTTCCCAGAAACCAGGAAAAATCTCAACATGAATGAGAAAAGGTGATCAATAGATACCAATGCCAAGATGACCCATCTTGGTTAGAAATAGCTGACAATGACTTTAAAGTGTTGGTCATAAAAATTCTTCAAACAATTATGAACATGCAGAAAACAAATGAAAAAAAATAGACAACCTTAGCAAAGACTTAGAAGATATAAAAAATCAAATGGGAATTTTAGAATCGAAAATAACAAAAACAAAAAATGTCATCGGGGTCTCACAGCAAAATGGAGAAAATAAGTTAACAAAAGAGTGAACTTAAAGATAAAGAATAGAAATTTCCTAATTGGAAGTAAGAGAGCAAGTCATCTGGGGAGGAAATTGAATGAAACCTCAGGAACCTGTGAATTTATAACAAAATTTTCTACGTGTCACCAGAGTCCCAAATGGGAAGAAGAAAGAGAATAGAACAGGAAACATACTGAGAGAAGAATGTGAAGATCTGGTTGACACACTAAAGTTAGCACCACCAACTCCCCATATATCCCACCTATTCACCCTTAAAAGCCAAACTCTGGCTTGCTGAATCTTGGGAAGATAATCTCAGTCTCATAAGACAAGACCAGGAAGGTGGTCCAATAAGCATTCCAGGCCCAATTCGTGGACATGTAGGTTAATAAAGATTACATAAATTAAAAACTCCTTTTCTGTTCTTAATAATCCTCAGTTCACTCTCAGCTCTGTTTCTTCTCATTATATAAATCTCAGACATCTTCTAAAGACATGGAATAGGGCAATCTCACTTCTGAGAATTTGCCCAAAGGATACAAAAACTCTCATTAAATCAGACACCTGTACTCAGATGCTGATTGTAGTACTATTTACAATAGCCAGGATATGGAAACAACCCAAATACCCCAAAACAGGTGAATGTGTCAGAAAGCTGTGGTATGTGTACACAATGGAATATTATTCATCAATCAAAACAGACAAACATGTCATTTCCAGCAACATGGATGGAGCTAGAGGGAATCCTGTTGGCAGAAATAAGCCAGAAAGAAAAAGGGAAATACTGGATGGTCTCACGTATATGAGGGATATGGAGAAGACAAACAAACAAATGGACAAGAAAAAATTTAAACTGTCAACAAAGCTGAAGCATGGAGCAGGAAATGGGGAGAGGGGTAGAGTTGGGGGAGGGATGGGCACAAGAGATTAAGATAGTTCATGGGAGATTAAGACAGTTCAGGGTAGGCAATGATGGAAAACATATATATATATATATATATATACAATATTTTTTTAAAAAAAATAAAGACATGGAATAGGATTGTCAATGTGACTACACCCGAAGTGTGGCTGTCTGGGGTGAATTTTGGCTGTGGAGGAAGGTCACATGGGGCAAATCTGTCCCAGGGGTTTTCTGGAAGAGGTAAAGAAGGTTACAGAATTTCCTGTCCTATTGCCCGAATTCCTTGAACATGCGGCCCTGCAGGGGATCCATGAGTGATACTTCAACCTTGAAGTCACCTAAAAATTTTGTACTTAAACAAAAGTTAAACGATAAAGAAAAAGTAACATTTTCAAAGTATCACCAATTCTTGGGTTGCTAAATATGCATTGAAAATTGGCATTGGTTTTGTCTGGATGGAAAAACTTTTAGGATTTAAAAGGCAATTCTGGGGCAGAATATGGAATGAAGAGGTTGAAATGAAAGAAGCTAAATTGTTCTATATAAGAACCATATCAGTCAGCTCCATATGTAGAAAAGGTGTTCATTTTAACAAGGTTTTCTTTGAAATGAGTGCAAAGTGGAGACTTAGAAAAAAGAGCAGGAAGGGGAAAAATCTGGAGTAAGAGAGCAGACCCACAAAAATGGCAGCAGACTAGAAGCCAAGAAAAAACTGTAAAAAGGAAGGAATCCCCTAGCACAGAAATTGGTAATGAACTTGAGGACATTTAAGCAGTTTATTCAAATTGATGATTTATCCTGCTTGGAACTGTAATTCCTTGCCACTATCACCAAGCCTTCACATAAAGGAGGTTCTCTATAGCAGCTCTGAGCTGAAGATGCCCAGGAGAAGAAAGAAGCTCATGACTTTGAATGAATAATGTGGGCAGGAGACAAGAACTGCAGGATCACAGACCCAGACCTAAGGAAAGCAGCCTAGGGAAGGAATATTAAGGGATCCAGAATCTACACACACACAAAAAAGGAGCATCTTGAGCTAAGAGTTTCTTGTATTTGTTCTTCATTGTTCTACCTGTTGACTGCAGAATCCTGGCTCCCTGAATGAGGGTGGGGGGAGGACAAATGGACTATAGTAGAGGGTTACTTTGGAAGTGAGGGGGAAGGAGGGGGTTACAAACAATTGAAGAGTGGTGAACCTATGCCTTTAAAACATATACAGTGTTGTAAACCATTGTTACCTCAATAAAATAATTAAAATTTTTAAAAAGGAAGTCAGGGAAAGATTGCTACTAGATGGATGGCTTCTAGTCTGCTTGAGGTCAGCCCTGAATTTGCATTTGAAAGGACAGAATAATTCCAGGAGGCTGACCTTCTTGGGAATACCTCATTCATGCATTCTCCCTGAGGATCCTTGAAAGATTACAATTTATAATGACAATCACTGAACATCTTGAAAGTTTCTAAGTCAAATAGAGGAGCCCATTCCTCAGGCTATTCCGTGGGTTTGTGCTTGTCTCCCACTCAGGGCTGCCTGTCAGCAAATGAAATAAATGCCAAAATTGCTTACATCTTGAAAGGTATTGTTGCAGCAAAGATAGTAGTTTTGCCTTTGGCCAGACCTAGCCATGAAGATGTGCACGTGGGCTGTTAGGAACATCATAGTGGGGATTATGTGAGAAGCTGGAGCAGAAAAGCAGTGGTCACAATAAGTTGCTTACGATCTCTGGCACTGGTGTCTTAGTTTGAGACTCTTTACTAGCAGTACCAGGTGGGGACTTGAGTACAATGGTTTATTTGAGCTGAGTCCACCCACAAGCAGATAGAAGACAGCAAGACAGTAAGATGATAAAGTAGAAAGAAATGTAAGACTGCATGTACAATAAAGAATTCTGCTAAGCCCTTTGAAGCGAGAACCAAGAATCTTGCAGAATCATTCCCTTAATGGGACAGGGGTTGAAGCATTTTTCCAACAGCTTCCCATCATCTTGGTTAAGGATTCCTCCCAGGAACAGAAAGCCCTACCACTTCCAGTCGGCACTTTCCTAAGCCAATTCCCATGAAAACAGCATGCAACTGTCAGCAGGAGATGAGTTTGAACTCCCTGAGAAGGTCCCCTAAGTTGTGGCAGAAATCAGAAATGGGCTAAAAAGCAGGAACACAGGGTAACAGAAGCATCTGCCACACTTAGTGTCAAAGCAACCACCCAAGTTCAGTCTCCACAACAAAGCTATTAGTAGTAGCCTGAGTAGAATTTAGTCTTCCTGCCTCACCCACCCCCCCACATCCACCACAGCAAAATGTCAAGTTCTCCTCATCATGCCTCCTCCCAAAATAATCCAATCTTTAGCAAATCAGTTAACCTCCTTATTCAATTAAATTGTTAATAATTATGGTAGAAAGATGAATAGCATCTGCCACTAGCCTAGGGACATGTATGATTCACTGATAGAAACAGACAGATGAAGAGATAATTACATGATGAAGGCAATAAAAAAAAATAAAAACATGGACACAAAAATGAGACCCTTAGTCCAGACCAGGGACATTGTAGGAACAACAAAACTTAAAAAATAACAAAGAGATGAAAACAGCATACTATTTCTTTTTCCCTTGTTTTCTCAAGTTTTCCATTCCATGGTAGTACTTCATGTTCATTCTTCCAGCAATTTTTAGATATAAGAACTTTTTCCTGTTCATCCCATGAAAATAAGTTATTTCTATCTATTTCTACTTCTATTTATACTTTTATCTATTTATACTTTATATTTCTATCTATTTATACCTTGCTCCTGACCTGTTCAGAATCTCAATATTTATTGAATGGTTTTAAGGATGAGTGATATTTATGATTTCTTCAGATTCTGTAATCTAAACGATTAGAAGCATTCCATAGTCTATGAGATGTAGACTCATCATTGAAGGGTAAACAATGAACCCACCAGGTATAATACAACTCACATCTCAGAGATATCGAGGTCCAATTCCAACCATTGTGATAATTTCAATAAAATGAACTGTATAGTTGTTTTGGTTTCCCAGTACATATAAAAGTCAGGCTTATACTATCTTGTAGTTTGCTATAAAAGTTACATAAAAATTATGCTTATACTCTCTTATAGTCTATCTGTGTGCAGGGCCATTGACCCGCACAGGAAAAAAATAATGTACATACCTTAATTAAAAATCACTTTGTTGCTTAAGAAATGCTGATCATCATCTGAGCAATAACTTTTGGCTGAAGGAGGATCTTGCTTCATTGTTGATGGTTACTGACTGATCAATACGGTAAAAGCTGAAGGTTCTACCAACTTCTTAAAATGAGATGACAATGTAGTTTGACACATCAGTATGATTATTTCACAAGATTCTGCTGTACATGCCATGCTATTTAACACCTTTCAAAATTGGAGTCAATCCTTTCCAACCCTGCCACTGTTTTATCAACTAAATTTGTGTAATGTTTATTTTTTTTAATTTTTTATTTCGTAATTTTCATACAATATTGGTCACATTTGTATGACTGTCATTCCCCTTAGGTTTGGCCCTCCCTTCCATATTGTATCCTTTATCCCCCACCCTACCCCCTCTTTTTCTCACCCCCACCCCTTGTCACTCCAACTCTTCTCACTGCAAGATATTGGTCCATGTTTGACCTACTTAGTCTTTTCTTTATTTCTGGACCTATATTCTTTCTTCCTGGGTGTGGGCTTGCACTACAGTACAGCAGTAGACCAGGTTGCTCGGATCTCCAGGTGTAACTGAGGCAGATAGTCAGGCCAAGCACATCAGGAACTTGTTGCAGGGCAAATACACGGTGCACTTCTCCAGCATTCTCAATGTCATGTTTTACATCATCTGTTGTCATGTCAATAACATGCATAGCATCTTCACCTTGCATAGCTTCCATCTCAAGAAACCAATTCCATTGCTCAACCATAATCAACACTTGATCAATTAAAATTTTATCATAAGCTAGCAGTAATTCAGTCACATCTATAGGGTCCACTTCTAATTCTCTAGCTATTTCCATCATAACTACAGCAATCACTTTCTCTACTGAAGATTTAAATCTCTCAATGTCATCCAAGAGTACTCCCAAAATCCTCTTCATGTTGACATCTTTCATCCATTAATCATAAATGGTATTAATTGCATCTAGAATAGTGAATCTTATTAGAAAGTTTTTGATTTGCTTTGCCCAGATCCAACAGAGGAATCAGGATCTATCACAATTACAGCTTTATGAAAACTATTTCTTAAATAATGGAACTCAAAATGACTCCTTGATTCATGGGCTACAGATTGGATTTAGTGTTAGCAGGCATGAAACATTCATCTTAAATACCTCCAAATGCTCCTGAATGATTATGTGCATCTTCAGTGAACTATCTCACATCTGTGAGAATGGCCCTTATCTACAGGACCATAATAAGAGCAGAGTGAGGGTGTGGAGGGAAAGTAATATTCCTACACTGTTTTGGGGAATGTAGAAAAGTCCAGCCTCATAAAAAAAATAGTATGGAGACTTTTCAAATAATTAAAAGTAGATCTTTTATCTGATACAGCAATTCTGTTCCTAGGTATTACCCAAAGAATACAAAAACACTAATTTCAAGTGATGTATGTGCTCCTATGTTTATTGCAGTACTGTTAAGAATAACCAAGTTATGGAAACAACCTAAAGGTCCAAGAAAAGAGGAGTGGATAAGAAAAAGTATAGCATGAGTAAACAGTGGAGTACTATTCAACTATTAAAAAATAAAAGATGAAATCCTACCATTTTGGTAACATGATTGGAAAAGGTGTAGCATGTGCACACAGTGGAATATTCACCAATTTAAAAAATAAAAGATGAAATTTGTCATTTTGGAGACATGACTAGACCAGGATTATCCTAAGTGAAATAAATTGGAAGGAGAAAGACATAGTGGATTATGTAGAAGAAGTAGTATAGAGAATATGTAGAAATATGAGAATATGTTCTCATATATGTAAAATATATACAAACAAAAAATGGTCAGATAAAACAAAACTAAAATCAAACATTGTAAAGCTGACTGTGGAAATAAAGCTATTAGGGTGAGGAAAATCTCAGTGAGAAAGGGGATTACTATTGACACTGTGGTGGAAAAAAAATTTTTTTTTTGCAGTTCAAAGTTATTTATTTTTTTAAATAATTTATTATATATAAATTTCACATCTTTTTAATTCCAGGAATTCACACACCCCCACCCTTGCTGACCATACCAACCCTCTCCCCCCAGCCCCAAGTCGTGTACTTCAGTTTGATTGTTAGCTTGTTTTGACTTTTCCTCATGGCTTTTTTTTTTCCTATATCCCATATATTTAGTAAAACAATTTGGTTTCTGTCTTTTTCTTTATGGCTTGTTTCTGCTAATATGATTTCTTCTAAGTACATCCATGTTACCATAAAAGCATCAAATTTGTCACTTTTAGTTGATGAATAATATTCTATCATGTATATATATACCACATCTTTTTCATCCCTCATCCATTTTGGGACATTTAGGTTGCTTCCAAGTTCTTGCAATTATAAATAGTGCTGCAGTAAACATCCAAGCACAGGTGTCCCTTTTTACAAGCATTGAGGTCTCCTTTGGGTAGATTCCCAAGAGAGCAATTGCTGGGTCAAATGATAGTTCCATTTTCATTAATTTTAGGTCCCTCCACATAGCTTTCCATAGTGGTTGAACCAGTTTACATTCCCACAGCAGTGTAAGAGTGTTCCTTTCTCTCCACATTCCTGCCTGCACTTGTTGTTGCCCGTTTTTTGGATGTGGGTCATTCTTACTGGTGTAAGGTGGTACATTGTTGTGGTTTTGATTTGTATTTCCCTTATTGCTGGTGACGTTGAGCAAATTTTCATGTGTCGGTTGACCATTTGTATTTCATCTTTGGAGAAGTGTCTCTTTAGTTCTTCTCCCCATATTTTGATTGGGCTTCTTGTTTTGTTTTTGTTTAGTTGTGTGAGTTCCTTGTGGATCTTCGTTCTTAAACCTTTATCATGCTTGTGGAGGGTAAAATTTTTTTTCTCATTTTGCTGGGCTTCTCTTTGTTTTTTCTGTTGTCTCTTTTGCTGCTGTACAGAAGCTTTTTAGTTTGATGTAGTCCTGTCTGTTTATGTTTTCCTTCATTTTTTTGCCATCTGTAAATGTGTCCAGAAAGGGATTTCTCAATTGTAATTCATGGAGGGTTTTGCCCAAGTTTTCCTCTATGTGTGTTATGGCTTCAGGTCTGACATCTAAGTCTTTTATACATTTGAACTTATTTTTGTACATGGTGTGAGGGAGTTGTCTTGGGCCATTTTTTTGCATGTCTTAGTCCAATTTTCCCAGCACCATTTATTGAAGAGGCTATCTTTGTTCCAAAGTAAGTTTTTCACTCCTTTGTCAAAGGTTAGTTGACTATGTATTTTGTGTGTTTTTTTTTCCGGGCACTCAATTCTGTTCCATTGGTCTGATTGTCTGTTTTTGTACCATATCAAGGTGTTTTAATCATTATGGCTTTGTAGTATAGTTTGAAGTTTGGAATTGTAATACTTCCGTTCTCTTTTTTTTCTGGTCAGGAAGCTTTTTGATATTCAAGGTCTTTTGTTATTCCATATGAATTGCATTAATTTTTGTTCTACCTCTTTAAAGAATGTCATTGGATTTTTATAGGGATTGCATTCTGTAGATTGCTTTGGGTAGGATGACCACTTTGATGATGTTAAATTTGCCAATCCATGAGCAATCCATGAATGTCTTTTCATTTCCTTATGTCTTCTTCTATCTCTTTTAGCAGCATTTTAAAATTTTCTTTGTATAGTTCTTTCATGTGTTTTGTTAGGTTTATTCCCAGGTATTTAATTTTTTTTTTGGTGTGATGCTAAATGGTGTGATGGTTTGGTATGATGGTTTTTCTGATGATGAAGAATTCTATGTCCTTGTGAGAATTCTATGTCCTGTCATGAACCTGAGAAAGTGTGACCTATGCCTCTGAATCACAAACAATTGTGTAAGTTAATGTTACCTTAATAAAAAGTATAAATAAAAATTCTAGAAAGGGAAGACAGATGAAGAAAAAGAAACCTCTCTATCTCCCCTCTTCCTCTCATACTCACTCTTACACATATTCGGACAAACCCATTTTCTTGAGTCCTTTAACCAATAATGGATGAATTACTTGTTCTTTGTCAGTTTCCTTTGTCACTTCATAGAACAGGCCTATGATAGTATCTGTTTCTACATTTAAAAGCTAGTGGAAATTTGATGTAAATTTCCAGATAGTTGTCCATAATATGCATATTATGTTTTATATTATTTTTATTTTTTAATTTTATTTTAATAGCTTGCACATATACATATATTACATTGTTGTCTACCCTTAGGTTCTCCCATCACTTCGTCAGCTGTGAACCCTCATCTTAATCTCTTGTGCCCAGTCCTCCCCCATTCTTGCTCTAAATATGCATATTTTTTAAATGTCAAGAACTGAAACTTGTGTGAATTCTATACTCTTAAAACCTTCATTATAATTTTACAAAGAGACCCTTATGAATAAAAAAGTAATATTTGTAGTATTTCTCCTCAGTTATATTAGACATACACTTTATTTACAGTTACTAGAGAAATAATGTAATA
Organism: Uropsilus gracilis; assembly: GCA_004024945.1. Taxonomy (NCBI): domain Eukaryota; kingdom Metazoa; phylum Chordata; class Mammalia; order Eulipotyphla; family Talpidae; genus Uropsilus; species Uropsilus gracilis. The sequence continues at coordinate 31,838 of PVHY01008646.1, forward strand.
TTCTCCAATTATTGGCTGAAAATCGTATTTCTTTTCCAAAGAAGTGTTTCATATTTGTTCCTAAAGTAATAAGAGCTCTAAGATACAAATACAGAAACAAAAAGATGCAATTGCCAAGAAGAACAAAAATTTTTTTCAAAACTTTTCTGGGTTCTCCCACTTCTTTTTAGAAAATCATTGAAGTGATAGGACTAGAAATAGGGAAATTCCCCTCTGATTGTAACTTACACTGTATCAGAGAATTCTGCATGAGTAGCTGCAGGCTGGGTAGGTACCACATGAGGTTATATGTCATATGTTACATAGAAGTGAGTTTCCCCTCTATGTGGAAAATATCCCTCAGGCTATATGTGTCATGTAATGGTGCCATATGCCCTCTCCCTATCTATCCTTTGCTTTACAGAATCAATCTACTTCCAGCCAAGTTATTTTCCTCTACATTTTGAGAAAAGCTACTATAAATGGAGAGATTTTCTGTATTTTATATTTTATTTCATTTTTCTTATTTCTAAACCTCTAAGATTTCTTAATTTTGTATAAGGAAAGGAAGAGATCTTTGAAAGTACACAATATAACAACCCAAGGAGGTGGAAAGAGAAAGGTGTCAGGATGTGGAGAAAACTTCAACTGAGAAATAAAAATTTCTCCTTGAATAAAATAGACTTATAGACTTATATATAAACTCATTCCCTTTGTAATTATCTATAGACCACCCCCTAAACTGGAAGAAGTAAGTCCAGCGAATTATCAGAGGAAGAAGGGATTAAAACAGGAGTATGCCACTTTCTCTTGCCTTTTATATTCTAAACTCAGCTACCACCTAAACATATATTCCAAAATCATTATCACGCTTCCACACAGTGGGCACTTACAGTGGTCATCTTCCCCTTTTCCAGGGAGACTTACATTATTACAAATAGGTTTCAGATGTTCCAAGACCTACCTCTTCATCTTTTCATTCCTTTCTGTCTCTTAGAGTCAGGCAAGAAAGGAAACCCAATGGTTTACAAATCAAAAACACATTTCCCAATATCATGAACTCCATGAATCCCACAATCCCCAAATATAAAATCCACATCATGTGATTGCTAAAAATGAGTCCCACTCAAAGAGAACCCAGACAAGGGTGAAAGAATGAGAAAAACTTAACAAAAAAGAAGGATGAAGTGTCAGATGCTTTACTCATGGCACCAATTATCAGCACTTCAGGGAACTATATCTATTTGGTAGAATGAAGGAGGGAAAAAATGAAATTACAGAGATAATATATCAAATAAAACTGATCCGTGGGACTAGAACTATGTCAAGCTAAAGACATATTTATTTGGGTTAGACTAAGATAAAATACTAGTGCTGTCCCATTGTCTTTGTTATAAATAACTTACATCTCTCAGCTGAGAGATGTAAGGTTTTATTAGTTTTTGACTTTCCCTTTTTCTGACTTCAAATTTTTCTCATAATTATAACTTTTTGCATTTTCTGATCCAAATTCCCCTCTGAGTTGTGATAGAGAAATTGGGGTACAAAAAAAGCTTCATTTGCAGTCGTATCCCAGTTGCTAAAAAGTATTCAAATTCAGCTTTCAATATTCCAACATATGATCTGAAATAGTATCACAATTATTAGTTGACCACTGCAAAACAGTCATTCAAGTCGCTCTGTTCAGAACAGAATTTTAGTCATTTCTCAATCAGACAATACACAAAGAACTCTATGTATTTTCTGAGATTGAGCTAGATATACTAAGTAGCAATAAAGAATCTTTTTGCTCAAATCAGTGAAAAGTTGATTTATTAGAATTTGTACCAGGAGATTGTTCTTCTTTTTCTTTCTTTTTTTATTGAATCTACAATTTATTTGAGACTTAGTTTGGATCTTTTCAAATAAAAAACATGAAAGTTTAAGACAACTTTGCTCAATATCATACACTAAAAAAATATTTCTTCAACTAGAATTGCCACCCATGGACTTTTTTCTAATTAGCTGCACAAATCAGATTGCAGTGGATTTTAATGAAGCAATTGTATTCAGAATTAATTGCATTCTCCCAAATTGTCAGTCATGAAATGTTTGCTAAATATCCAATTTTAATGTTCCAGAAAAAAAGTTTCCTATTCATTTCTTAACCAGGGTTATGGAGAAACAAATTAAATGAGATTAATGTCTGCTGCCAAATAATTAACAAATTAGAGGAAAAAACATTTGTTTGGCATGTTGTATATTTGACCCTTAATATTTAATACATTTAAATCTCATATTCTAATTATGTCTCTTAATATTATTAAATAAACTTAGCTTGAAAATAAGCACAAATTCCCAAATACGTATTACACCACTCTAGTATGTAAAGCAATTTCTATCATATTTATCTTTATTTTAATGTTTTCTTATCTATAGCACTGACTTTTTTAAATGGACATGGTAATTAGCTATCCAGTATAAAATTTTAAAAAGAAATTAAATAAATAAAAAGAAATTTAAAAAAGAAATCAATCTGAATGCTATACTCAAATTATAGATAAGCTACTAAGGATGGTATTTACATACAGCTTAAGGCAGAAGCTAATCTGGGGAATAGCCTAAAAGAAATATAGAAATAAGAAATATCTAATTGTTTGAAAAAATAGTAGTGCCCAAGAGAGGGATGGAAGTTGCTTTAACCTGCTGGGGAAAGAAAATAAGACAAAAGGAGAGGTTTTAAGTTTTTAGAAATATACAGATTGCATACAAATTAAGAATTCAGAGCACAGATGTAGATGCAAAACTTTTTTATCATAAAGATTGCATGGAGTTTATAAACTCTATAAAGAAATTGGCATATGAAAGAGAAAAGAGAAAGACTACTGTTTGAGCAACTTCAGTGACTGGAAAATGGTAGGGCAGAAAGGGTATTGTCAGGGTATTGTGATCACAAAGAAGAGAAGGGTAAGAGCTGATTTCAGGAGGGGTTCGTGGAGCAGCCAAGTAACCCAAGAGGTTAGGAAACTGTAAAAGGCCATTATTTTTCACTAGAAATAGGTCACCAAAGGCCTTCCCAGAACCAGTTTCTGGAAACTAAAGATTCATTTCAAAGTTTACAAAGAAAACAGAAAATGTACAAATGAAAGTGTTGACTATTCATTGGAAAGGTTGGTTATGAAAAGGAAGGAAATAAATTCAAAATTCATTAAATAATGATCAGGACCCAAAGAGGAAAACAATGTTGATTTGTTTAAATTCATTGATATCTTCAAATGACAGCTGGCAAGAAAGATTGAGGAAATTGTAGGAGGGAGAATAGGTGTGAGAGAGGAATGCCCAAAAAGCATTAACCAAGGATGGGTCCAAAGCCAAGGAGAAAAGTCAACCATAGGTAGTTAAAATATAGGAAGCCATATTATATGCAAGGGCCTATTCATACTGTCTTAAAATAGCCTATGTTTTCTTAATTACAAGATATACCCACTTCATGTATAGTGAAATTGGAACTAAAAGAAGTTGACTTCCTCAAGATCACCCAAAAACTGTGAGACAACATCCAAATATAGAGTTAGCAGACTTCAAGATAAACCATTGGAAATTTTCATTAAGTGATGTCATAAGGCATAATAGTACAATTCTCATTCTAACTGTCAGGAGTTATATTCTTTTTCTTTGTAATTTTGATTTCATTTATTATTATTATTTTAATTGAGGCAACATTGGCTTACACTATCATTGGTATTTTGGTTTTTTCTTCTTTTTTTATTATATAAATAATTTATATATATATATATATATATATAAAATTTCACATCATTGTAATCCCCGGGGGCCTTTTGAAAGTATAGGATACCCCCTCCATCAGGTATCACCACCTGCACCCACCACCAAATCACTCATAGTCCACCATGATTCCATCATTCTTCCATTTTTGTTTCTCACCTCTCCTGGCTGCTTTCTCTGAATGCTTCAGTTCTATAATCAGCTTTCAAGGACTAGTTTTTGAGTTTCAGTCTTTGGTTTCTCTATATTTCATGTGTAAGTTAGACCATGAAAGAAGTTATATTTATTAACAGTAATTTGACTTCAAGGAGTCCAAATTTTCTATCAATATACCTCTGAACGTAAATCCCAAGTTAACACCTCTCTCCCTACCCATCTCTAGCTACAGTGGCCCTATTCCAGGGAGGAAAGTGTGGAATGAAGTTATAAAACCAAAGGGAAATCCTGTCTCCATATTAACATTCTCTTGGTAAATTCAGAATCTTTTCAAACTTTTCTTACTTTTCTGTAGAATTTGACATTGTTTTCCTGTTCCCTTCTGGTCACCATTAATTGATCTTCTACTCCAAAACTTTATTTTTGTTTTCTTTAGTTTGTCTGTCTGTTTTCTCTGTTTAGCACTTCAGAGGCATACCTTTAGCCTGCCCTCCTCTGCTGATACCCAGGTCCACAACTCAACACTTTCCCATTTGGCCATCTTGTCGAGCCACCCCATTATTTTCTCAATAATATGTTCCTCCTATGCATCTAGTCCTTTGATGAAAGTGTCAGTCAAGAGAGAAAATTAATGATAATCTTAGCAGTATAGATCTTTTTTTATTCATTGCTTCTTCACATTCACCGCAGTCACCAAATACAGTAAATTCTGTTCTTAGATATCCCTCAATTTTTTTTCTCATATTGATCCACATTATTACTCTCTCATGAGGGGGCTCATCTTTTTCTGTATAGATTACTTTTTAAAGACAAAATTTGTTTTTCTTTCTGCCCATGCTTTTCATCCCAGTGCTAATCACCATGCAACCTCCAAAATGATAATTTTGCATTTCAAATCTGATCATTTTACTCTTACTCATGAAATCTTCAATTCCTATTAAATTTATGGGTAAAAACTAAATCTTTTGATGGTATTATATATACAGTGGTTACATAAAGAGCATTCTTCTAATTTCCACACTGTTTACAGCTTTACAAAAATAATATGTCATTCTAATGTGTGCAAATGTTCTTCCCAATGGCTGAAAGATGCTTTTCTTTCATCATCACCATTGAACGACTCATAAACTCTCAGTCAGCACAGTCACCTTCCCCAGGAAGCTGTGTCTCATCCTATGAGTCAAGTTAAATTGCTTCCACCAGATTCTTTCAGTGTTATACTTTCCTCCCTCACAGCCTGCTTAGATTACTACATTTACCAATGTGACAAGAAGTTGTGTGCCTGGAAGGCATATAAATAGGTAAAATGGTGCTTGGAAACAGTTGCCTGCATTAGTTAAGAAGACCAGATCTCAAATTAAATATATATAGACAAATCCTGAATTTTTCACTTAATAATTTCATAAGTGTGGAGGGGAACAAACAGTCTCACCTCTTATACTTCAGTCTTTATATCTATAAAATACATCCAATGGCAACTTTTGGGGGAGGTGCCTTTTCTAAGATTAAAATGCGGTACTATATGGTAAGACTAAATGCTTTGCTATGCAACTTAATGCCTGAAATGTGATAAAATGATACCATATTACTCCATTTGGAACAACATTGAAAGCTGTGTCGAATGAAGTTTTAAAGTAGTGATCAGCAGGCAGAGAACTAATGGAATCTCCAGAATCCTAATACACTTTTTGATCTTAGACTTGACTGAATGACTGCAGGAAATAATGAGAAGCTATGCAGACCATCAAGTTCATCTTTAAGGAATATACGTTCATGAGAGCTGATGCTTTTATCCCATAATAGGCAGTTTCCCTTATAGCTCAGTCTACATATAGCCACCAGGAAAGTTGACATTACTTTACATACAACATGTCACTTGTCAAGGATATCAAAGCATAGTTCCTCAAATACAATTGTTGCTCACAATTCAGAAATTGTCCTAAAATTGCTTATCTATGTCTATGTCTTCTAATGGACTCTTAATGCAATCTCTACTTTTATCATTATTCTGGGAAAGTTCCAGGGTGACCCTGTACCCCACTGATACTTGGTCCCAGAGACAACACATGAAAAAGATGAAGATCTATCCTAAATAAACAGGGGGAAAAGTACCAAGAAAATGTAGGTCAACCCCAGGTCTCCTTAGCCAGAAATTAAGAAAAACAAGATGGTAAAGAACTGTAAAGAATTTCTGTTCAATACCTCAAAATAATAAAAGCTATATATGACAAACCCACAGCAAATATCACCCTCAACAGGGAAAAAAAACTAAAATCATTTCAATTATTATCTGGAACCAGACAAGGATGCCCATGCTCACCACTACTTTTCAACATAGTTCTGGAAGTCTTAGCTAGGACAATAAGAAAAGAGAAAGACATAAAAGGAATTCAAGTAGGGAAAGAAAAAATAAAGTTATCATTATATGCAGGTGATATGATACCCTATGTAGAGAACCCAAAAAAATTGACAGAAAAGTTAATTGAAATAATAAATCAATTCAGTAAGGTAGCCAGATACAAAATCAACACTCAAAAATCAATAGCATTCATATATGGAAAGAATCGATCAGAAGAGAGAATTTTTAAAAACCATCCCATTTGCCATTGCACAAAAGAAAATTAAATACTTGGGAATAAACCTAACAAAAGAAGTAAAAGACCTATACAAAGAAAAGTATAAAACATTCTTAAAGAAATAGAAGAAATTTAAAAAATGGAAAGACATTCCCTGTTCATGGATTGGAGGAATCAAGATTATCAAAATGGCCATACTACCAAAGGCAATCTACAGATTCAATGCAATTCCAATGACAATCCCAATGACATATTTTAAAGAGATAGAACAAAAGTTACTGAAATTCATATGGAACAACAAAAGACTCCAAATAGCCAAAACCCTCTTGACAAACAGAAGAGAGAATGGAGGTATTACTATTCCAGATTTCAAACTATGGATACAAACCCATAATAATTAAAACAGAATGGTACTGGTACAAAAACAGACAGACCAATGGATCAGAATTGAGTACCCAGAAGTAAAACCACACATAAATGGTCAACTAATCTTTGACAAAGGGGCCAAAAAATACACTAGAATAAGGACAGACTCTTCAGTAAATGGTGCTGGGAAAACTGGATCAAGACATGCAAAAAAAAAATGGACCAACACAATACTCTCACAACTTGTACAAAAACCAACTCAAATGGATACAAGACTTGGATGTGATACCTGAAATCATAAATACATAGAGGAAAACCCAGGCAAAACCCTCCATGAATTTCACTTCAGAAATCCATTTCTGCAAACAACTACAGCTAGCAATAAAGTGAAAGAAAACAAACAGCTGGGACTACATCAAACTAAAAAGCTTCCATACAGCAAAAGAGACAATAAACAAAACAAAAAGAAACCCAACTGAATGGGAGAAAATTTTTGCCCTCCAGACGAGTGATAAGGGTCTGATAACAAAGATCCATAGAGTTCACACAACTCAACAAAAACAAAGCAAAAAGCCCAGTCAAAAATGGGGGGAACTAAAAAGACATTTCACCAAAGAGGAAATACAGATGGCTAATAGGCACATGAAAGAATGCTCCACATTATTAATAATCAGGGAAATGCAAATTAAAACCACACTGAGATACCATCGTACACCAGTAAGAATGGCCCATATTAAAAAAAAACAAAAAACAAAAAAAAACCTGGCAACAACAAGTGTTGGTGGGGATGTGGAGAATAAGGAACTCTCTTACACAGCTTGTGGGAATGCAAACTGGTCCAGCCACTATGGAAGACTGTGTGGAAGACCCTCAAACAATTGAAAGTAGAATTACCATTTGGCCCAGCAATCCCACTGGGAATTCCCAGTGGGAATCTACCCAGAGGACATGAAAACACTAATTCAAAAGGACACTTGTACACACATATTTATTGCAGATCTTTTTGCAATTGCCAAGATATGGAAACAAAACAAATCCCTCAAAACTGATGAATGAAAAAAACTGTGATATTTGTTCATGATGGAATATTATGCATTAATCAAGGAGGACAAACATGTCATTTCTAGCAACCTGGGTGGAGCTAGAAGGACTCTTATTAGCAGAAATAAGCCAGAAAGAAAAAGAGAAATATGGGATGCTCTCACTTATATGATGGATATGGGAAAAAACAAACAAATAACAAAAATTAGAAACCAAACCACAGAGTGAGAGAGGGGAAGGAGGAAGAAAACGGGGAGCTAGAGGACACATAAGCTTAACAAAGATGGTTAATGGGTGTTAGGGAAATGGGAGAGCCCCAGGGTATGCAATGTTTTATATATATATGCATATATATATGCATATATATGCATATATATGCATATATATATAATTTTTAAAAATTATCTGTAGCTATTATTAAAAAAAGAATAGCTGTTCAGAAATAAGGGAGAAAAGATAATTCTTCTGATTCCATATTTTACCTCAATCTTTGAATACTCTCTTAAAAAGGACACTGAGATATTTTTTCAAATAAGTTTTTAAAAGCCTTGGTAATATTCTAGTGTTCTCTGTGTCTTAGAAGAAAATTTTTCTAACAACAGGTGTTCATGCAAACACAATAATGAAACAAGTTCTAGAGCAATTTATTTTCTAGCTGTACCACTCAGTTTTGAAATAGGATCAGGAGTGATCTCATTGGCTGTCTGTAAACATCAGGAGCTCTAACTCAAACCTTTTGAAGAAAAAAGTAAAAATCTAGCTGGAAGACTTCTAAAATCTCTGGATCACAAGAAAATGTAATGTGTGTACATTTGTGTTGATTATCTACAATAAAGCCCATTTAATAGCATGCATTTCATATTTCATTGAAGCAATAGCATCTACTTGATGACTGGTTTTTAACACAGTATAACTGCTTAACGTGAAATAAATTTCCATCCTGAAAGCCAAATTTCACAAGAGAAAAATGTATCTTTTTTTAAATAGCCACTCCTCGTATTTGTCTTTATAGTTTACAGAAGTAAAGGGGGAAAAAGACCTCATATCCATCATTCCATTTAATTTTGTCTGTTTAGGGATTTGCTGATGAATGAAAGTTTTTCCTAATAAGAGAAAATAGGAGGAATTTTATAATAAGGTTACAAAAAGCAAATTGTACGGGTATTCATAGGTGAGAAATAAGGTACAGTAGGAGCCTTTAATGATAGACTTGAAACTGGAAGTTCAGAAACTGATGTCTATCTTATTCTACATTATTTCTCATCCTCTCTTTGTAGACTTCACCTCATAATTCTCAGTCCAATCCATTGGAGCCATTGTTTTCATTAAACTTGAGTAAATGGCATGAGTCACATCAAAGTTTGCAGGAAAACACTGCTTCCAGTCATCTTCAAAGTGGAGTTTATAAGTATAGTGGGTCCTCAGATTTTCATGAATGTCATCATTCTTATTACCTGAGGTCTCATTACCTTGACTGGGAAGAGAATTCCATCGAACTAGTTCACTATTTCCAGATGGGGGATGGACACATATAGAAACAAGGAAAGAAAAGGTATCAACATTCTAGTCAGTGAAGTCAATCAAAGTCAACCTCTTTTCAATGAACCGATGACAAATGAAAGGTTTCCTAAAACACAGAGGAGAGATAGGGGAAAATCTTTTTATGAGAGATTAAACCACAAGAAAGTGCTGTGGTATGGTCAAAATGGTCAAATATTAGCAGTTTTTTGTGTTCCTCTTAATAAAAATAGTAAAACCAGATAAGCCATCCTGACTATTACTAATAGAGATGCTGAATTTTCTGTTTTAATTGATGTCTTTGAATTAAACCAAATTGTTTTCACCTCTTCTCAATACATTTGCTTGTTTTACACTGTATCTATAACAATCCTTTTATTCATTAATGAAAAGTCTTCTGTTTCTTGAACTTTTATTTTTCTTTCATTTAGTCAAAAACACCCAGAGTTCCTGGTTACCGTACCACAAGAGGCTACTTCTCTTACTCATATTACATTAAAAACTTAGCTTATTTTTCTAAAGCAAAAATGCATGCTCAGAAATAAGTATTGTCACCAAAAACCCAGATTTTCAATATAAGCCAGAAATAAAAGGAGAGAGGAGCTTTATCACATGGTTCTTGCTATCTCCCAAGTCTAAGAAACAAGAAGGCCTAAAATAGAGTGTTGGAAGAGTGAAAACAGCGTGACCCGGTTTCAGTTCCAAGTTCATCCACCTACTAGTTTTGCAATATGGGGCATGTTACTAAACCAGCTGAATCTCTCTGACTGCTCAGTAAATTGAGGAATGGAAGTATCTCCAGGACATAGCTGGTGAGGATACACTTGTTACATCTCTGTTGTGTGCCAGTACTTTGCTAAGACAGAGATATAATAGAAAAGACACAGTGTTTCCAGACTTCTTGGCACTTAGAATCTCTGGTGAACTCAGAGGATAACCAAGGAGTCATGTGACAATCTCAAGATGGTAAATTCTCTGAAAATAGGGAACAAGTCCTTCAGACAGGAATCACATCACAGGAACATGGAGTTGAAAAAAGATCCACGTGGTCAGAGGAAGAAAAGTCTGAGAGGAATAACACTGGAGAGATAGCTTGGAGCCAAAAATTACAAGATTGTCTTGGGCTTTTTAAGACATGACTTTTTAAATTTTATCCAAATATCATGAGAAACTGTTGTGTGTTTTTATAGGAACAATTGATATGATTATGATATTATATGTTATGATATAGCAACTTCAATTCAAAAATCCCAACCATGTAGACAAGAAATTAAAAGAAGTTCAGAGGATACAAAGAGCTAATCCAGTGATCCAGGTTGAGAATTTACAACAGTCTTGGATTACCAGTACTAGATCTGGTTGGTTTTAGAAATAAAGAAGAAATATACAGTTAATTTAAAAGTTAACTGTAAGACAAAACTTGGGCACATTTAAAAGACCAAAGGGGTATGTGATGGGGGAATGTAAAGATGATTTGAGGTATGTTGGATATGAGATGTCTCTAACACATGAGTGAAAGCAATTAAGTAGGCATTTGATTATATGGGCCTAGAACTCAGTGGAAAAGACTCAATGATACAGAGTTGCCAATTAATTATGATATCTGTGACAAGTCAGACCTTGCATAGTTGTATATAGAATGTTCTAGAGCGAAAACAGAATGCAAAATGAGAGGCATGGACTGAGCTTAACACTGAAGAAGACTCACTATATAAAGGAATCAGAGTATGGGCACCCAGGCAGCTAGAGGAAGCTAGCATACAGTCATGCTAAAACCCCAATATTTTAGAAAGGAGACCTTGGTGAGTATGACTGGATGCTTCTGAGGTCTGGTAAAATAAGGACCCAGAGGCAGTTGCTGTGTAACACTTCAAACACTACCACACATTTACAGAATGATGCAAAAGTCAGGGCAATTCAGCCACAGAATATGCCATTCAAGACTCTGCTGTTGGTTTTCCTGTGATAAGAAAGAAAATGATGTCCATAAAAGAGGATTGGATGTTCCCATCACTGGAAATGCATTCCTTTTTGATAACCACTTCAGGGTTCTTCCCAACACCTCATCTATCCAGAATCTGCTCTGAGATTCATTATCTTTGGCACCGCTGTAAATGCTGCAAGTATATAATCAAATGACCCTCACAACAAGCCCCTTAAAGATGGCTTCATTAGCCCTCACTTTACAGTGGAATAAAACAACGCACAGAGAGGTACAGCTTCTTGCCTTTACTCACTCAACAGGTGAAGTAGCAGAGCAGAGATTCAAACCCAAGTATCAAGACTCTACACTTTAATCATCTCATCACTTCTGCAAAATACCCTCAACAACCCAAAACAAGAGGAAAAGTTCAGTTAATCGTGTTGCTTAGGTTCCTACCTTGTCTGATCTGCCCTGTGGATTTCAGCTGAAATGGACATCAACTCTTGCCAGAATGTTCTGACCACCAACTCTGCAGATTTCATACCCCTCAACCCCTACTAACACCTGAGAAAATTCTTCTAAATGAGTGTCTATTTCTCTCCTGTATCTCTGTCTTTCTTTATGAGACTAGAGAGGTAGATGGATGTATCAACAGATGATGGATGGATGGATGGATGGATGGATGGATGGATGGATGGATGGATGGATGGATGGATGGATGGATGGATGGATGGATGGATGGATGGGTGGGTGGGTGGGTGGATGGGTGGATGGATGGATAGATAGATAGATAGATAGATAGATAGATAGATAGATAGATAGATAGATAGATAGATAGATAGATAGATAGATAGATAGATAGATAGATAGATAGATATGGATATCTGGTAAATGATTGTTTTGTCTGTTTTGCTGGAGTCTCTGACCAATGTATTGGCATACTCAAAGTTATTATCATTTCTATATGTGATCAATAAAAATTATTAGTGAGCTATTTAACACTTTTTTCATACTAAGTACAGAAATCTGTCTTGTGGCACACATTTAAAAACCATATATATTAGTGGGCATCATGTTAGAGAGTATGGCTCTAGAACAAAACAACAAGGAAAGGTAGAAAGAACAGGAGCCATATAGCTGGGTCTCTGTCTCCTAATTGGGAGATCTATCTGAGCCTAGATGTCCTCATATGTACATGAGGAATAATTGCACCTATCTTGCAGAACTATTGTGAACTTCATTATACAGCTTCTACCTGAGTGCTTGGAAAATTATAGACACACCAGGTACTTTCCTCTTCCTCTTAGACTTTATATATGACTTTATATCTGTTTTCCTGTCTCCCCTTTTTAATGAAAGGGTTTGCATTTGTTTCATCTTTGCTCCCCCAATCTGGAACATTGGTAATTTCTCAATAAATATTTGTTAAATTAATGGATGGTCTTATGTTACTGTGGTAGGGCATGTTGATTTATATTTTCCTTTCATAAATCATTCTTAAAAATACTTTGGCAGGACTTGCAAGTTGTAAAACTGTTGACATTTTAGTGGGTGGTCCAGTGAAGAGATGAGTCAGATTTGAGTTTAGGGGTTTCTGGAAAAAGCCTGTGAAGCTAAAGGAAATGTGGCAGGATCACAAATAAAACCAATCAGGCTAGATGTAACACAGACATCTCTGACATAAGAGTACACCAGATTTTTAAGTTCATTACTGTGTATAATTTTCCATTGCTGAGAGTAAATTTGACAAGTGTTAATGAGATGAGATGTATCCTCATTAAAGAAAAAAATAAGAAACACATTGACACCAAGTGACAGAAGTCTACTTTAGGTGAAAATACTTTTCCCTTCCCAATAAATACATAAAAGATTGAATATATTTGCAAAATTAAAGTTTTCTGGTAATGTCCTATTGTGAGGACACCTGATATATTATTTGTCAGGGTTCTCCACAGACACAGAGCCAAGAGGCTCTATGTTGAGATAAAGAGATTATTATAAGTAAATGCCTCACATGAGTATGAAGGCTGGCTGGTACCAAGATCGCCAGTCCCCAAGTTGGATACCCAGGAGAACTGAATGTACACTTTCTTTCAATTGCCAGAAAAAACCCAGAAGGATCTATGTTTCAGTTAATCTAAAAGCAAGAAAAAAAACTGAAATCCAAGCAGAAAGGTAATCAAGTAGAAGGAACTCTCTATCAACTGGGAAGACCAGCCTTGTGCTTTATTCATACTTTCAACTGAATAGAGAGGCCCACCTACATGGGGAAAGGCAGTCTGCTTTACACAGTCTACCATTCCAAGTGTTAATATCATCTAGAAACATTCCTCCAAACACACCCAAATGACATGTAACAAATATCTGTACACTCTATGGCCCAAGTGAGTTGAAACCTAACACCAGTCATTCATCCTGACAATCTACACTATGACAACAAAAGGGAAGTATTTTTAAGAACTTAGTATGTCATTATTCTCTTCAGCAAACTGTTCTCCTTTTCCTCCTTATGCTGCTTCTTATAAGTACACTACCTATTTTCCCTCTGCCTCAGACAAGTTGTCATTTGGCAACTTGGAATAGAAAACTACACTTCTGGTTAATCCATGCTATGCCTTTTACTGTACTCATTCACATTGTCCCCACAAGAAGTGGCAAGGTCAGGAGGATTGTCAAAGCCATGGGAAAAGAATTGCAGTCAAAACCCTGTTGTTCAGTATTGTCTATTTTGAAAACTCAGTCTTGCCAATGTCCCAGGCTTGAACAAACTTGGGAACTCTTACTGATATAAAGTGGATTCAGAAGACTTTACAAATCAGAAAACCTAATTCATTGGTTACAAGTGAGAAACACAACTGCCAAGGTGTCCTGTATCCAGGTCACTCCTTCCTTATAAATTTACAGGATAAAAAGATGTTATAATTGAAATACTGCTTAATAAATATGAATTCAGAGTAAATGGGGATTGATTTAAATGCACTCAATGGTGTTAAGCAAAGAAAAATGAATGCTACGATTGCAACCATACCAGAAAAGACATCTGGAGATAAATTTCTCTAGATTTCTCCACTGAAGAATACCTCACAGATTCTTTGTTTTCTTCTTTCATGTGCAATTGTTCAATTCCCCCTCTGCTTAGCCTACTTCTTTTTAAAATACGTAATAGGTTACAAGTCAAGTGTTGGAGGTTTATAAACTATTCAGCCTCAGAAAGATGACTTCCATATTTCTGCTCTTAATTAAATGTTCAATAACTTTTCCTTAAATCTTAAAGAGAATCTTACTATTCAACTTTCTTTTCATTAATATCATTTACTATTTAGAGCAATTCTGTCTGGTAATCTAGTGCTATTTAACTACCACAAAATGCAGTGGCTTAAAACAACAAACAATTTGTTCATATTAGTATACTGACATTAGGAAGTCTGATACTATTAAATAGTGTTTTGTGGGAATCTCTTGATAATTTTTAGAGGGAGTAACTTCTATATTTCTACTAATATCCTTCACAAACATGTTGCCCTATAGCTATTTCTCACTTCTTACCCTTCCACACTCACTTCCCCCATGTGATCTGAGCTCTTAGAAATCCAAATTGTACCTGCCTGCTGGTTCTGTTAGCTACTTCATCCTAAGTTGTTAATGAGGTTAAATGAGATGACATCACCCCTTGGCTAAGGATCTTTATAATCTTAAATTAAAACAAGTGATGAAATTGAATATATGTTCAAGATAGAGTAAATAGGGGAAAAAACTTGATCTGAAAGGGGAAGATTTAAAGGTGAGAAATTAACTCATTTCTAGGAAAACACATACTGACCCATTAGACATAAATCGTTGGTCAAAACTGACATTTGGTGGCAAGAGGCCCAGGAAGGTCAATTTCACTTAGTAGAAAGGTTTTTAAAATAGTGTAAATCTTTATAAAGGGCTTATAATCCCTTTGCAAAATTTCCTTTCTATGAGAAATGCTGAATAAAGAATCAGAAGACCTGGGGTATCTAATCTTAGACCATATACCTCATCATAACCCTTACTACTTAAGGATCTCCTAAGAGAAATTCATTAGATTCCTAATACTTCATGGTTACTAGAATGCTGAGGTCACAGAAGACCTTTTTATCTTGTGGTTTTTCACAGAAAATTATCAAGTGCAAGAATTTGCCTTTAACCTCTTTTATTAATTTACTCAACAAGTATTTGTTGAACATTGCCATGTGCCAGGGACAGACAAAGGTGTTAGCACACAGCACTTAACAGGTATGAACCCTGCCTAAGGGGTGATGAATACAAGCTTTCAAACCTAGAATCAAGCTAGAGTTTTTCAGGTTCATCCCTTCTTCTCCCTTTTACCCTCTCTTTCTGCTCCCTCCCTCCCATCTCTCCTTATTTCCTTTCCTTGTCTCTATTACTTTCTTTCTACCATAGTTAACAGAACAAATTCTAAAGGTGGAAGTAGGGGGTACACATTCCAGTTCCATAAATAAAAACAGTTAAGAGAGAGACAGAGAGAGGAGGAGGAGGAGGAGAAGGAGGAGCAGCAGGAGGAGGAGGAGGAGGAAGAGAGGAAATCTTAAGACCTGCTCCTATAGGAAGCGGAATACTGACAACAGGTACTGCTAAATCCCAGGTTAACGCTAAGAGCAGCTTTTCTGTCATAATGACCTTGTTTTTATCCTTAAGAAATGGTTTATACAGTATTCTTGGATGAAAATCCTTAAATAGTTTGTAAAGTATTATATTCAATCCTATTTTTCTTCTTATTTATGAACTGTTCTTTGGCTAGTGAATAGTTTCATTTTCACTTTTTCAAACTGTACAAAAAAAAAAAACAGAAGTGAAAGTATGAATCATAATATAATCAAGAGTTCACAGTGAGATATCCATTTATAACTCAGAAAACCACGGGGTATTTCCAACTTGATTTCTATGAAGATATAGAAAGAATGCCATGTGTTATGGAAGACTTGAAAAATTACCGAGCCCAACTCGGGGGTTTAAAATGAATGTGGGATATTCCCAGCTAATTACTTTTTAAATTTTATTACAAACATTGATTTCTATCTCAAACACTTAAATTAGCATTCATCTTAGAAATCACACAGTGAGTTCCAGGTTATAACCTTAATTCTGATCATTAAGACTACATACACTGAGATTATATTTCAGAAGTGATAATATCAGTATAACTCAAGTATATATATATATATATATATATATATATATATACTCAAGTATATCAGTATATAATTCAAGGTTCTATTTTACTTTCATTAAAAACTATGTCAACACTAAGATTACTGTGAAATTTTATTTAATTTATCAAAATACTTTGATCTCTGGTCAATTTTTTAGATTAATTTCATTTTATTCTTTTGGGGAGAAAAATAAATGTAAATTTTATTTTTCCCAAATAAAGATTAAAGTAGGATTTTCCCTTATTTCTATTATATCTAGCTTTCAGGCACTCAAAGAAAGTTAGAATGTATGTTCAATAAGCTAGTGGTATTTCAAGGAAAGAAAGAGTATCCAGAAAATGCTTTCCCCTGGAACATACTTTATATTTGTTCTGCCATATTTGCTACTGTGTCTGCTACTGTGATATATCCGGTTGGTTATTTTTGACCCAGATACTGAAATCTAGTTCTACAGTCAGGCCAGTTACATACTTTTTTAATCAGTAAATGTCCCTTGTTCCTCTTAGACAATGTTCCCAATGTTGGGGACCTCATTGAGCTCACCTACTAATTCAGGTTAAAATCACTAGTCTTTTCTTTAGTCTCTGGGCTTATTTATGAGGCCTGAGTTTAGCCATTATGTCCTGTTCTGATATCTACTATAACCTGCTATGCTGTACTGGGTCTCTCAGTGAAACTACTAAAAAGATGGGCTGGCTGGGCACGGTGGCTTGTGCCTGTAAGCTTCAGCCTATGAAGCAGCAGGGGCTAGGGATCATGGTTCGAGTCCCGCCTGGGACCCGTAGCAAGTAGTTCAAAAAAATAGCTGGGCGTGGTGGTGCATGCCTGTAATCCCAGCTACCTGGGAAGCTGAGGCTGGGGATTGCTTGAGTCTGGGGTACCCGGGCAACGAGAGCCTGGGGTTCCACAGGCAAAAATAGTGAGACCTAGTCTCAAAAAAATAAAAAATAAAAAAATAAAAAGATGGGCTGTACTGAGGAATTCCTTTTTAAAACAGATCAGAAAATTTTCAATTCCTCACCATTCCATACACAAATAAGGCTACATAAAGACTTCATGACTAAAAGCAACCTTCAAATGTTTTAGGAAAAAGATATAGAGACAAGAATAGGAAAGAGTTACTTCAAATGTAAAAATGCTCATCAGTCATAACATGAACTCTCTGGCTGGGATGGAGATAATGGAGACAGTTGTAAGGTGTAGGACCCCAAGGAGTATGGGAATCGCTGTACCTTCTACTTCCTTTTGCTAGATACCTTACACTGCTCTAAAATATAAAATCTATTAGGAAAAAGAAAAACCTTTAAGTACAAACTAAGAGATAACACTATTTGATGACATTAGCATTTTAAATTTCTATATATTAAGCACCACAAAGTTAAAAGGCAAGCAAGAAAGAGAAAAAAATCTACCAGACATTTAAGAAACAATTGTCATAATTGCAATCTAAATATATAAAACTATACTACATTATGTAATTATATTATATAAAAATACATTATATAATTATACTCTAGAATATATAAAAATATGTTATATATAAGAAAAAAGTCTCTTGACTAAGAAAAAAAGGTAATATAATTACAATTCACAGAAGAGAAGCTTTATATGACCAGTAAAGATATGAAGGAAAAAAAGCTATAATTAACTAGCAATGGAAATATGCAAATTAAAACAAGATGCCCTTTCATATCCATCAGATAGGAAAAAATTCAAGTGTGATGATGACAAGTCGTGGTGAGGAAGCAGAGGGAAAGGAAACTTTCAAATTCTTAATGTTAATGACTGATGATTAGTGAACATTGAAGTTTTACTATAAGAAGCATCATTTGAATTTGAAATGAAAAACATAAGACTGAGAAAGCAAATTGGTATAATTTGGGAAATATTTTGGAAATAACAAATTTGAAGTTTTAGGACCCAGCAAGCCAATTTCTAAACAATGAATTCCAGAAGAAAAAAAAAACCTCTTGCCCAAGGACTCAAGAATGTTCAGTGTAATTTCAAAATATTAGAAAACTGGTTCCTCATAGTTTCACTGATCTCAGTACTATGTATCTGTTCATTGGTGCCATCTTATTGTTCCCAAACTCCTCCCATCTTCTCCCACTGCCTTATTCCCATGAGAATATTTTTCTAGCTTGAAAAATTCATTTCCCATCATATCTCTGGCCCAGACACTCGGTTGATACCTACAAACCCTTCCTCATTTTGTCTATTGTGGCAACCTCATCTAACTTTTTCTTCAGACTTGTTACTACAAATAAATAGCCAGTTACATCATCCTCTCTCACTTTTCTTGGAGTTAACTCTCTATGTGAACAAGAAAGGACACAGAAAGATTATATGTATATTAGGTGTTCTCTAGTTGAAAGGAAAAGCACAAATGAATGGTTTAAAATATTCTACCATTTTATCAGCCAAAAAAAAATTGTGGGGGGGGGGGAGAGTGGTGATAGAGGCAAGTCTATTTAAGAAAAGGGAAATGAAAGATCAGAAATAAAGGAGATACAACAGGAGGACAGCCTGAATGGCCAGGCTCAAGAGGGGGTAGGGATAAACTACCCTATCAGCAAAATTTTGGAGAGAGATACTCACATGCAAAATGGGTGCTTGGTTCCATGGCTGGGGCAAGAAGGGGAGCCTGGATATCTGACGGATTTATTGACTCACCTAGATTTTCTACTCATACCTGGAATAGATTCATTCTCATTTGTCAACAATCTCCTTCTATCCTGTGAGCTTGTGCTTGGCATAGGTAATAGCAAAACTTCTACTGAGTTGGCTATGTTGTACTGTCATCCTTGCCTGTAAAAAGAGTTGCCCTGGACAACCTAAAGTAGAAGGAGGGGCTTCCACTAACTGCACCTAACTTTAGTGGTTCAACATGTTCCCTCCTTTCCCAACGGACATCTTTCTTCAAATCTCTGTTCAGTGTGTCAGAGGAAGTTCCCTGTTCCCATGTAGACAGGAGGTAATGGGATTGGCTGCCATCCTAGTGTGCAGTCCCTCTCTAATGCAGCACCCATCACTGAGATGGTGACCCCACTTTTTCATCTCTCCTCCCCATGAATTCCCTTTTCTAATATAACAAATTAATAGATGAATGGATGAACAGTAAATAATCTCTACTGCATAAAAAGTATGAAGAATTGGATATATTCATGTACCCATTTTCTTTGGGGGAAATCAAATCATGTTTTGGGTTTGTTTTGTGCTGTGTTTCAACTTGAAAACAGCCACTATTTACTTAAAATAATTGGCATTGTCTAAGTAATGGTAACAGACTTCTTAGTCCATTCTACAAACAAGTCTATTGATATGGTCTTCTCTCTGTTGTTAGTCTCTCTCCAAGATGAGTGGGATATTTCTTCATTTCATTTCTCAGAGAAGATCATTTGATGAACCAGAGGAAGTTGTTAGCTTCTTTGAAGAATTTCCCAACCATTTGGATCTTATGAATCAGAGCCTCCATGTATATGATGCTGTTTTTACCTGAACACCAAACAACAGAGAAATGTATTTCTTGTTCATTTTGCCATAACTACAGCTGCAGAGGAATTCACTGACTCATTCCCAAGTTTGGGTCCAAGCACATAATATATTGTCCCACTCTATATTTAGCATGCTATTGAATTTAAGGAAGGTGCCAATGAACACAAAGAAGCTATAACACCTTTCAGATCTTTTAGGGTCACAGCTTCCATACTGATTGTGATGAGCAATGCTAATTTGGCTTCTATTACATGGAAGTTGGCAACATCTCTAGCCATCTTAGCCATTTTGTTTCTCCTTTGTGCATAGGCCTATATTCCTTTCAATAATACTTGGGTTTTTTGATAGGTAACTTCTCCCTCACCTACCAAATCATCTTTTCCAACAAACTTCTTTCTCTGAAATTCCTTTGCCTTTTCTTAAGGATTTCTTGCACAGCAGAAAATTTCTTTCTCCTTCTTCTGCACTCTCTCTGATACCAATTAGAAAGGAGAATCATGGACAGTTTTTAGGTCTTAATTTCTTTAAATAGATTGATATTATTCATTCTATCCTTAATTTTTTACCTTTCTTTATATTGTGAACATTTCTACCATTTGAGACATTTTTATGTCCCATCATATATGAATGTTTGTCATTCTGCTTAAGAGTTACATGATTTTTGATTGCTCATGTGTATATGTGCAATATGATTGACTCGGTTTCTCATTTGGGGGTATTCAGATTATATATGACTTATTAACACTACAAACAATACTACAACTGGCATTATGCCTACATCTATCCATTATCAGATGTGATTTTTCTAATGTGAGTTCGCATGTAAGAACTGGAATTACAGTTTAACAAATTGTAGTGTAGAACCAATCTCCCCAAAATGGACTTTTCTCAATATACCCAGAGTAGACCTCTGCCAGTGTGTCACCTAGATGTGGAAACTAGGAGTCAACAGAGGCCCCTTTGGCATCTGGGAATTTATTACTATTACTTAGCTAATGGTGACTATTTTAAATTAAAAGCAGTGTATGTCCTAGAGGAGAATAAGATAAAGACCAAAAAGCTAATCAAAGAAGAAATTACTGTTCCCATTTAATGAACTAGAAGAATGTGGTTTGGAGGGCTATCATGCAGGTATAGGCTTCTTAGCAAACACGCCCTCCCTAGCTTATCTTGAACCTTCAAGAGTACAAAGATGAGCTCGTTCCCTCCTTGTCATATTGAGTCTATCTCAAGTCTTTTAACACAGGATAATGATCCTTGGTACACCATGCCTTATTGTTTTTTTCTTTTTTTAATTTTTTAATTTTTTAATTAAATATTTTTACATCATTGTCTACCCCAAGGTTCTCCCACCAGCTTGTCACCCATGAACCATCATCTTAATCTCTTATGCCCATCTCTTCCCCAGTTTTACCCCTCCCCCTCTCTTGCCCTATGCTTTCATTCTGCTAACACTTTTAAATTTTCCTTGTCCTTTGGTTTGTTTTCCCTATATCCTACATATGGGTGAGATAATCCAGTATTTCTTTTTATCTTTCTGGCTTATTTCTCTTTTGACTGATGAATAATATTCCATAGTGTACATATACTACAACTTTCTGATCCATTCGTCTATTTGGAGGCATTTGGTTTTTCCATATCCTGGATATTATAAATAGTGCTGCAATAAACACCTGAGTACAGATGTCCTTTTGAATGAGTTTTTTTGTATCCTTTGGGTAGATTCCCAGAAGTGGGATTTCTGGATTGAATGATAGTTCCATTTTCAGTAGCTTCAGGGTTCTTCACACAGCTTTCTATAGTGATTCGATCAGTTTGCATTCCCACCAGCAGTGTAAGAAGAGTGTAAGTGTGTTACTTTCCACATCCATGCCAGCATTTGTTGTTGCTTTTTATATATATATATATATATATTTATATATATATACACACACACACACACACACAGGCTATTCTTACCGGGGTATACCTTATTTGACATTACAAATTATGACCATGTATATTCTCTGTATGCATACAGTAAAGTAGTCTCCTATAAATCTGTCTGATGCTAATTTGTTTATAAGAAGAACCCAAATTGGATGGGGGATTTTACCCTGCATCCAACATTAATATTAATACAAACAGTTGCTCCCAGATATGCTTGCCAAAATAGTTGAGGAATTCACATACCTACAACTAAAATTGGGGAAATTTCACCAGCCAATAATGGCTGCAATCACTTCAGCAAAACATTTGCCAGTCTCACAGATTAAAAAAAAATGATACTTCATTAGTGTTCAGTATTCAGGGGTAGAGGACAAGAGCAGAATGCCTGAAAGTATGATTCTTAGTAGCTGCCACAATATCTACCTGACATTGCTGGAGACCTACATTCCTTATTCTAAAAGTCTGAGAAAGTCAGAGTCTTAATAGTGTTTTCTTTCAGCTCAAACAGATTATGTCAATTGTTACTACAAGGAAAGGTCATAGACACAGTGGTATAAAAAGGAAAAGGTGTGTCTGCTGACTAAAATAAATAAAAGGGAAAATAAACACAGAGACAGCTTTTAAAACCTAACGGTTACAATAGAACTGAGGAAGCTAACAGGACAAAGTTATTCTCCAAACTTATCAATGCAGGGTGGCTCCTGAACTTTTACAGTCTAGTTTAGAAAAGTAAGAACTTAACAATTAATAGCGACATTGATATCAAAGAGGATTCCAAAAGTATATTAACTATGATCCTATTTTTGGTCTCACTTTGATACCAATGATTTCAGAACTACTTGTGGCTTAATGAAAGTGTGGGCAAACATAAATTACATAACACTTATGTCCAGACACCTCTTAATTCCAAACAGAAATTGATGCAATTAATTGACCTGGAGGAAAATCGTGTTAGGTCTAAAAAGTCAGCAGGAGAAAAACAAGTAACATAATATTTGACTCTTATGTGGGATATAAAGAAATACAGCCATGAAAAAAATGAAATGTAACAAAGTCAATCTCTAAAATAGAGAAAACAGACTGGTGTTTACCAGAGAGTAGTGGGGTGGGTCAGATTTATAGTGATGGATAGAAAAGGGCAAAGGGGTCAGAGTTATAGTGATGGATAGAAATTTAACTTTTCGTTATGATAATGACATAGTGTGTACAAAATGAAATACACTAGATCACTCTCTCATACCACACACAAAAATCAACTCAAAATGGATCAGAGACTTGTATATAAGACCTGAAACCATAAAATATGTAGAAGAAAACATGATGTAAGCTTCAGTGATGGCTTTGTAGATATGTTCCCAACAGCAAGAAACACACACACACACACACACAAAACATAAACAGGTACTCCATCAAACTAAAAGACTTCTGCAGAGTAAAAGAGGTAATAAGCAAAACAAAAAGACTCCCCTACTGAACTAAGAGAAGATATTTACATACCATACATCTGACAAGGGACTGATCTCAAAAATATACAAGGAACTCATACAATTCATTATAAAAAAAAAAAAGCAAACAACCCAATCAAGACATGGATATAAGAGTTAGTGGGTTCTACTCCAAAGAAAACATACAGACTGACAACAGGCATGAACCTATATGTTCATCACTAGTATTGTCAGAGAAATGCAAATCAAAACCAAAATGACATACCACCTCACACCTGCAACTCTGGCTCCTTCAAAAAGACCAAATACAAGTGCTGGTGAGGATGTAGCAAAAAAGGAATTCTTTACACTGTTGGTGAGAATACAGACTGATTCATCCCCTGTAGAAAGCAGTATGGAGGTTTTGCAAAAAATTAAAAATTGACCTACCATACAATCCAACAATTCCACTCCTAGGTATCTACCTGAAAAATACAGTAAGTTTTCAAAGTTTGCACTTCCATCCTCATTGCAGCACTGTTCACAATAACCAGACAATAGAACCAAACTATGTACCCACAAACAGATCAGTGGGTCAAAAAGATGTGGGAAGGACATGGTTCCTTTGCTTTTGGGGTTAACTGTAACGTTTCGTCTCTGGGAATTGCTCTCTGCTCCTTTTTCCTGGAAGTTGCCTAAGCCTGTCCACAATGCTGGAGGCCTGCGCCCCCGGAAACTACACGTGGCTCCAACCACATCTTGGCGCAGTCACATTCTCTCCAGAGTGGACCTTGTGTGCGGGGAAGGGCGGGGTTTCCGCCCTTGTCCGCCTCTTTCTGCACACCTAGTGCTGCCCGCCCCGCTTGTGTCTGAGGTCGTGTATGTCAAAATAAAGCCGCTAGAAACTGAAAAAAAAAAAAAAAAAAAAAAAAAAAAAAAAAAAAAAAAAAAAAAAAAAAAAAAAAAAAAAAGATGTGGTATATGTATATACATACATACAGTGGAATACTACTCAGAGATCCAAAATTATAAACATGCCACTTTTAACAGCATGTATGGAACTCAAGGGGATTATGCTAAGTGAAATAGTGAAAAAAATCAGAAGGAGAAAGATAAAGACTGGATGGTGTCACATATATGTAGAATATAGAGAAACCAAAAAAGTGATTAACCAAGTGAAGCTCAAAAACTGATTCTTGAAATCAAACTATAGAACTGAGATATTCAGAGGCAGAGGGACGGGGTGGGGGGGCCGTCGGGGAGGAGTAAGATAAACTGGTAAGGAATACAATAGGCTAGGGTGGAGGACTATAGATGCTTTGGCAGTGGATGCACTATGGTAATCACAACCGGTCCTATACACCCAAAATACACAAGTTAAGCCAAAGTTACCTCTATTAAAAAAAATTGCAAAGCTCTACACCTGAAACTTACACAGATAATAAAATAATGTTACCTCAATAGAAATTTACTTTTTAAAAAAAAATCAAATAATTTATTTAAATATAAATTTCACATCTTTGTAAATCCTGTGATTCACCCCCCCCCACTATCCCTGATCATTCCCCCTCTGTCCCACCCCCCCCACCTGGAGTTGTATACTCCAATTTGGTTGTTAGCTTTGTTGTTGTTGTTGTTGTTGTTTACTTTTCTTCATAGTTTTTTGTTTATCTTTTCCAAGTCCCATATACCATTTGGTATCTGTCTTTATCTTTTTGATTTGTTTCTGCTGATATGATTTCTTGTAGGTGTGTCCATGTTATCATAAATTCATCTAATTTGTCATTTTTTTTTGATGAGTAATATTCCATTGTGCATATATACTACATCTTTTTCATCCATTCATCTGTTTTGGGACATTTGGGTTGTTTCCATGTCCTTGCAATTATAAATAGTGCTGCAGTAAACATCCCAGCACAGGTGTCCCTTTGTACAAGCATTGAGGTCTCCTTTGGATAGATTCCCAGAAAAGCGATTGCTGGGTCAAAGGGTAGTTCCATTTTCATTAGTTTGAGGGTCCTCCACACTGCTTTCCATAGTGGCTGGACCAGTTTACATTTATACCAGCAGTGTAAGAGCATTCCTTTCTCTCCACATCCATGCCAGCACTTGTTGTTGCCTGTTTTAATGTGGGCCATTCTCACTGGTGTTAAGGTGGTATCTCATTGTGGTTTTGATTTGCATTTTCCTTATTGCTAGTGACACTGAAGAATTTTTCATGTGCCTGTTGGCTATTTGTATTTCCTCTTTGGAGAAGTGTCTTTTTAGTTCTTCTCCCCATTTTTTGATTGGGTTTCTTATTTTGTTTTTGTTTAATTGTGTAAGTTCCTTGTGGATCTTCGTTCTTAAACCCTTATCACTCTTGTGGAAAGCAAAATTTTTTCCCATTCTGATGGGCTTCTTTTCATTTTTTCTGTTGTCTCTTTTGCTGTACAAAAGCTTTTTAGTTTGATGTTGTCCCATCTGCTTATGTTTCCTTCATTTGTTTTTTTTGCCATCTGTAGATGTTTCTAGAAAGGGATTTTTGAATTGTAATTCATGGATGGTTTTGCCCAGGTTTTCTTCTATATATGTTATGGTTTCAGGTCTGACATTTAAGTCTTTTATCCATTTAGAGTTGGTTTTTGTGCCTGGTGTGAGGATGTTGTCTTGGTCCATTTTTTTGCAGGTTTTAGTCCAATTTTCCCAGCACCATTTATTGAAGAGACTATCTTTGTTCCAATGTAAATTTTTCCCTACTTTGTCAAATATTAGTTGACTATACATGTGTGGTTTTATTTTCGGGCACTAAATTCTGTTCCATTGTTCTGCTTGTCTGTTGTACCAGTACCATGCTGTTTTAATTATTATGGCTTTGTAGTATAACTTCAAGTCTGGAATAGTTAGGCCTCCATTCTCTCTTTTTTAGGCTAGGAGGCTTTTTGATATTCGAGGTCTTTTGTTATTCCATATGAACTTCTGTAATTTTTTTCTATCTCTTTAAAGAACGCCATTGGAATTTTTATAGGGATTGAATCTGTAGATTCCCTTTTATAGGGATTGAATCTGTAGATTGCTTTGGGAAGGATGGTCATTTGGATGATGTTAATTCTTCCAATCCATGAGCAGGGGATGTCTTTCCATTTCCTTATGTCTTCCTCTATCTCTTTTAGCAGTGTTTTAAAGTTTTCTTTGTATAGTTCTTTCACATGTTTTGTTAGGTTTATTCCCAGGTATTTAATTGTTTTGGGTATGATGGTTAATGGGATGACATTTTTAATTTCTTCTTCTTCTTCTTGGCTTTTTGCATATAGAAAAGCTACTGACTTCTGTGTGTTGATTTTGTAACCGGCTACCTTACTGAACTGTTTTATTGTTTCAAGAAGTTTTTCTGTAAATTTTTTTGGGTTCTCTACATAAAGAATCATATCATCTGCATATAATGATAGCTTCAGTTCCTCTTTTCCTATTTGTATCACTTTTATGTCTTTCTCTTGCCTTATTGCCCTGGCTAGTACTTCCAGTACAATATTAAAAAGTAGTGGAGAGAGTGGACATCCTTGCCTAGTTCCAGACCTTAATTGGAATGGTTTTAGTTTTTCCCCATTTAAGATGATGTTTGCTGTATGTTTGTCATAGATGACTTTTATTATGCTGAGGTATGTTCCTTAGATCCCCAATTTTTCAAGGGTTTTTGTCATATCACAAATGGATTTTGAATTCTGTCAAATGCTTTCTCTGCATCTATTGATATGATCATGTGGTTTTTGTTTTTCTTCTTGTTGATGTGGTGGATTATGTTAATTGTTTTCCAGATGTTCAATCATCCTTGCACCCCTGGGATAAATCCCACTTGGTCATTGTGAATAATGCCTTTTAAGCATTGTTGGATTCTATTTGCCAGGATTTTGTTTAAAATTTTTACATCCATGTTCATTAGGGATACTGGTCTATAGTTTTTTCTTTCTTGGTGCTGTCCTTATTTGGTTTTGGTATGAGTGTAATGTTTGCTTCATAGAACGTGTTTGGGAGCTTTCCTTCTTTCTCAATTTTTTGGAAGAGTTTTAGTACAGTAGATGTTTTTTCCTCTTTAAGTGTCATGTAGAACTGCCAGCAGCCTCCACTCCAGGGCCCAGCTTGCTCGGGCTGAGGCTCACGGCAGCTGAGTCTCACCGGCGACAGGGAACCACAAGTCCCTCAGCCACCGCACCAGCAGCTGGGTGAGAGCTCCGTGGAAGTCAGGTGAGGTCTCCTCCCTGACCGCCCCCTCAGGCAGCAGAGGGTCACCAAGGCAACGGTCCTGGGACAAAGGCGCAGCTCTGCATTTTGCAACTGAAAGAAGCCTTCCCGGCCAGGTTGAAGCTGAACTGAGTGTGTTTGAACTGGGGGTGCCGGGACCACTGGCTTGATTGCCAGCAGCCTCCACTCCAGGGCCCAGCTTGCACGGGCTGAGGCTCACGGCAGCTGAGTCTCACCGGCGACAGGGAACCACAAGTTGTTCGGCCACTGCACCAGCAGCTGGGTGAGAGCTCTGTGGAAGTCAGGTGAGGTCTCCTCCCTGACCGCCCCCTCAGGAACTGGGGGTGCCTGGCCAGCTGTCTTGACTGCCTGCAGCTTCCACCCCAAACCCAAAAGCACTGGAGCCGCTACGCAGCACTGGTGCAAACTCAGAAATCAAGGATACTCACTACCAGAAGCACATAGGCAAAGTTATCCACAACTATATAGATTTCAACATGCCTAATACTAGAGCAGTAGTCACCCAATATGTAGAGCAGATCCGAAAGGAAAACACAGGAAGGAGGAAGACCATAAATACTCAAGCAAGCCCTAAGAAAAATAACTCCCCATCAAAGGATAAACAACCTGAAGAAATCAACTTGGATGACATGGAAGACATGCTCCATATGTCAGACAAAGAATTCAGAATCAAAATGATGAAAGTACTCAAAGAATCCAAGGAAGAGGGGGAGAAAAGGGAAAGCAAAAGGGAAGAAGCATTCAACGAATTAAGAGAAGTAGTAGAAAAATGTAAACAATAATGCAGTAAAATGGGCAACATCATCAACATACAGAAAAATGAAATTGAAACACTAAATAAGAAACTACAGGAGATGCAATGCATAAAACGAGAAATAGAAGAACTCAAGAATGCAGGGAAGAGCCAGGAAAGCAGAATAGAAGAAATAGAGGAAAGAATCAGTACACTAGAGGATACAGAAGTAGAGAGAACAAAGAA
>PVHY01008647.1:0-60382 GCA_004024945.1 Uropsilus gracilis
GTATTTAAGTTCTTTCTGTATCGTAGCTATTGTAAAAAGAGCTGTAATAAAGATAGGAGTGCAGATTTCCTTTCAAATTGGTGTTTTTGTATCCTTTGGGTATATTCCTATGAGTGGAACCATTGGATCAGATAGTCAATTCATTTTCAGTGTTTCAAGGATTCTCTGCACAACTTTCCATTGTTGCTGGACCAGCTTGCATTACCACCAGCATTATAAGAGGGTTCCTTTTTCTCCGCATCATTGCCAGCATTTTGTTGTTGCCAGTTGTTTAACATTGGTTTTGCATTGCATTTCTGTAAGCCAGCATTTTGTTGTTGCCAGTTGTTTAACATTGGTTTTGAGTTGCATTTCTGTAATTATAGTTGATGTTGAACATTTTTTCATACACCTATTGGCCTTTTCATTTCTTCTTTTGAGAAGTGTATTTTTAGTTGTTCTGCCCATTTTTTGATTGGTTTTTGTTAAGTTGGATAACCTCTTTGTCGATCTTTGATTTCAGCCCTTTATTAGTTATATGGTGTACAAATATTTTCTCGCATTTCATGGGGAGTCTATCTTGGTTATTGTCTCTTTTTAGTTTGATGTAGTCTCAGCTGTTTTATCTTTTCTTTCATTTTCTTTGCTCCTAGGGCTGTGTCCTCAAAAATGTTTCTGAGGTCTGTGTCCAAAGTGTTTTGCCTACGTTTTCTTCTACATATTTTATTTTGAAACCATACTTTAAATACAACCTGTAACTCTAAAATTCTTATTAGGAAAATTTTGTAGATTTATTCTTAAAAACATTTCACAGTAGAAAATAAAATATTTTTTCAAATAAGATGTTTATTAGGGATTTTTTTAAAAAAGCAAAACAAAATAAATATTAATAAAAAACCCAGCTAGTTGCTTCTAAAATTTCAATGGTCTCATAATAAAATTTGCTGAAATTTCTCTTGTCAACAAAGTTTCTTCACTTGTCCCTGTATCCCTTGTAACATTTTAGGATTATGCATTTCAGACCATTCTTCTTAAGGCTAAAACTTAGTAGATACACAAGAGAACTGAAGCATAGAGCAGGAGAGGGGGTGGGGTGTGAAATCGGGGAAGAAATGAGCACAAGAGATTAAGATGATGGTTCACTGGTGACAAAGTGGTGGGAGAACCCTAGGGTATACAGACCGTGAAATGAAAAAAAAAAATATATATATATATATGTATGTGTGTGTGTGCAAGCAATAATTAATAAATAAATAAATAAATATTCTAGGCTGGGGTGGGGAGAACAGTAGATCACTGAAACTTTAAAATGGATTTGTGCTCTCTACTCCCAACTGCTTTGTCTATAAAGTTGATCCTCATGTATTCACAAATTTTGTATTTGCAAACTCACCTACTTGGCAAATTTTATTTGTAACCCAAATCAATACTAGAGTATTGGTGAACACATTAATGTCTTGGGAGATTGTTATATCTGGAGAGGGCACAGAAACCCTCATCCAGTAGCTTATTCAGCATGTCTCTTTCACTTTGCTGTTCTCAACTTGTATTCTTTATAATAAATGAATAAATATGAGTGTTCTCCTGAGTTCTGTGAATTGTTCTAGTATGTTATTAAACCTGAACAGCAGGTTCTGGGACCCCATGATATATATAGCATTGGTTAGCAACATAACTGGTCCTCTCCAGACTTGCAACTGGCACCCAAAGTGGGAGCTGACTGAGTCCTTCATCTATTAACTCTGAATAGTGCAGTTGAATTTGGTTGTTGGACAATTGGTAGGTATTGAAGATTTGGAGAATTTGATTTGGGAAAAAAAAAAAACATATATTTGGTGTCAGAGATAAAGTAAACTCTACAGGGATCAATAACTGGCACCAATTTGCCATTTAGGTAAGTGATAGTGTGAAAACTGATCTTTCATATTCAACCATATCTTCAGTTGAATGTAGCCTGACCAGGCACCTGGCATTACAAGAAAGGTCTCAAGTAAGTTAACTAGCTGATAGATTATTTTCTGAAAGTATTTGTTTTGGGATAATTTTTTATGTAGACAGAAGAACTAATATATATACACACATTTAAAAGATATATGTATATATATTTTAGTTCTTCTGTCTGCATAAAAAAATATATATATATATCTTTAAAGTAAAACCTTTTTTTTTTCTTTTTCTTTTTTGTTTTTTTTTTTTTGAAACTAGGTCTCACTATTTTTGCCCGTGGAACCGCAGGCTCATGTTGCCCGTGTTACCATAGGATAACTAGGATTACAGGCATGCGCCACCATGCCCAGCTATTTTTTTGAGACCAGGTCTCGCTATGTTGCCTCGAGTGGGGCTTGAACCACGATCCCCAGTACCAGCTGCCATTCCATAGGCTGTCGCTTACAAGAATGCAGCACCGTACCTGGCTAAAACTTTTCTAATGAAAGATTTGAAACACCAAAGAACTGATGGAACCTATCAGTCAGTTTCAATAATGATAAAATCATGACACATCTTGTTTAATTTATGTCTGTTCTTATCCCTCTCACACCTATTCACATGAT
The DNA here is from genome assembly GCA_004024945.1 of Uropsilus gracilis. Classification (NCBI taxonomy): domain Eukaryota; kingdom Metazoa; phylum Chordata; class Mammalia; order Eulipotyphla; family Talpidae; genus Uropsilus; species Uropsilus gracilis. The sequence continues at coordinate 2,532 of PVHY01008647.1, forward strand.
TTCGAAGCAGAACACAGCCATCTTTTTAATCTATTAATAATTTCAATATGTCTTATAAAAAATAACTCTAAAATATCATATCCCTTCATATTAATCATCTTTAAAAAATCACTGAATATTTGATCAGTAGTTACATTCCTGTTTTATAATGTCATTTCACATTTAGTTTATTTGGATGTAATCCAAATAACTTCCATATATTTCAGTTATTAATTTTTATATCTTTTAATTTTAGCATTTCTCACTATTTCTCCTCCCCCCTGGAATATTTTGTTGAAGAAACAGCACTGTCTTTTACAGTGTATCATAGTTTGGATTTTGCTCATTGCACCACTGTTTAATTAACTTTGATTAATATGTTCATTTTGGCCCTCCACTTTCTAAATATTTGTAGTTAGAGACATAGGTTTATTTTGATTTATACTTTTTTGGTTAAAAAATAGCTTTTTTATTTTTAAAAATTTCTTTATTAGATACAATGTACATAATAAAAACACGGAGAAATTCAATGAATGTATATTTACAGTTATATAATTATTTCAACTGTCTAATTTTAGAACACTTATACTACCTTCAAAAGAAAAATGTGCCCACTTATAACCGTGTCCCATATCCGTACCCGCTAATCTACTCTGACTGTATAAAATGACTTTTTTTTTGACATTTCATATAAATGGAATCATAAAATGTGCTCTTTAGTGTCTGAATTCCTTCACTAAGCATGTTTTTTTATTGCCAAATAGCATTCTACTATGTGACTATCTCACATTTTGTGTGACTATTTACTAGTTGATAATGCTTTTTTGGCTAATAAGAATTCTGCCTCATATAACTCAATGGCAAAACAAAAGAGGAACAAGCTACAAAAATCTGATTAAAAAGTGAACAGAGGAACTGAATAGACATTTTTCTAAAACAAGATTTCCAACATGAAAAAGTTGCTGAACATCAATAAAGAAATAAAAATCAAGACCAGAATGAGATCACCTGATATAGATTAGGATGGCTGGTAACTCAAAGAAAAGCAGCGGTGGGTGCCCAGCACAGGGTCTGCCTAGGACCTCGCACTAGGACAGCTCTGCTTCTGCAGGCAGCTCTCCCCCACCTCATGTACGCTGCCACCTTTCCACTTGTGTCTGGGAGTGGGGGAGTGGCCTACCGGCCCAGGTGGAAACTGGGTCAGGAATGTGTGCAGGCGCCCAGTGTGGGGTCTGGCCTTGCGTTCCATGGCCACTCTGCTTCCACCGGTGTCTCCCCTGCCCCATGCATGCCACCGTCTCTCCACCTTTGTTTGGGAGGGCAGTGAGTGGCTGACCAACCCAGGTGGGGACTTGGTTGGCTGGTGCACAGGCAAAGTGTGTGTGTGTGTGGGGGGGGGCGATAAAGACACCTCTTCTGTTTTCATTCTCACTCCACTCAATCCTCAATCGGAATGAGAAGAGAACAAATAATACAAACAGACATGGAAAGGATAGAGTGGGTGAGGGACCAGATAAAGATCCTGCCCACACATCTGAGCAGAACACAAGAGAAGGAATATCCAGAAAGTCATTGCAAACTAGATTGGAGAAATGATCATGGTGATGACCTATCAAGGAATCACACCTACGGCCTCACAAGGAGTGGATGAGCCGAAATCTAAGTGCTGATATGCCATCCAAGAGAGCAAGGCTCCCCTCCCCACCACAGGAAGGGAAAACCACAGAGTTGGGGCATCAGCCTCCCAACAAAGTTGCAATCTGAGGGAGAGGAAATGATCTGCAAAATCCTTCAGCAGATGCCTGTCCACGCTGAGAAACTTCTTTACTGAATGGCACAGGGAATGGATTGGAGAAGACAGTCAACAATGAGAAGGTATTGATAAACTTCAAATGAGCACAACCTGGCTGCCCAAAGCAAAGTTAATACTGAAAACCCACCAGCACAGCTTGCTATATCCCAGGAACAGTCCCTCACCCAAGAAAAGAACAATGCCACAGAAAAGGAAGAGACCCATGGACTTAACATAGATCAACAAACAACAAGGAGAGAGGGATCTAAGTAAACAGAGAGGGCATCAGTGGGAGGGGAAGGCATTTCAATAATCATTTACTGAGATTGTAAGACATTTAAAGAATGAATAAAAAAAAAGATAAACGGTAAGCAACAAGTGCTGTTGGAGAGATAGAGAAAAGGCAACCCTTGTAACACACCATTGGTAGGAATGTGAATTGGTGCAGCCGCTATGGCAAACAGTATGTAGGCACTGCAGAAAGCTAAAAATAGAACCACCATATGACCCAACAGGAAATAACTTTCTAAAAAAAATTTTTTTTATACTCCCATATTCATTGTAGTATTTTATAGTAGCTAAGACATGAGAGCAACACAGTGTAGTGTATACACACACACATGCACACAAATACTAACAGCCATAAAGAAGGAAACCCTGCCCATTTGCATTAACATGGATTTGAGGGCATTACGCTAAGTGAAATAAGTCAAACATAAAGACAATGTTGCCTGTCTTACTTTTATGTGGAATCTCAAAAAAATCAAGAGAGATACAGAGATGAGATTAGTGGTTTACCAAAAGGAGGAGGCATGTGTTGGAGGAGGGTGTAAGGAAGTGGTTGAAGGTGAACACAAGGTAATCTTGAAATTGTAAAATAAGATGATAATGTAGTATACGTTCATAACTATTTTGTATATTTGAAAGTCGCTAAGAGATTGTATATTTGAAAGTTGTAAAAAATTAGATCTCAAAAGTTGTCATTTGTAACTGAGGTGATTGGTGTTAACTAAACTTACTGTGGCAATCCTTTAGCAACATATACTGAAATGAATTGGACTAATATGCCAGTTATATCAGTGGGAAAAATGAAAGATAATTCTGTGATATCTTATATGCAGGTTTTTGTGCGTACATGTTTTCATTTCTCTAGTGTCACTACATAGGAGTAGAATCTTATAATCCTATAATGAACTTTTCAAAAATCTACCAAGTTATTTTGCAAAGTGGCTATACCATTTTACATTCCTGCCAGCTAGCTAATTGTTTGAAATATATGAAAGTTCCAATTTCTCCACATCCTTAGTGAAACTTATTAGTGTATGACTTTTGATTGTAGATTATGGCCATTTTAGTGGGTGAGAAAAAAAATAGTTGTTTAATTTGTTTCCCTAAAATCTGTAATGATGTTACACATTTTTACCTGTGCTTCTTAGTCATTTGCAACACTTTTTGGAAAAATGTAAGGCCACTTATGTTACCTTGAACTTCTGTCAGTAGACAAAAAGTATATGATTTTCTGTCTTTTGGGGATGTTACCATCCATTGGTTGACCCAGAGTCAGTTAGTTGATACATTGGTTGATTGAGTGATTGACTCATTTCTTCATTTTGATTATAGCTTCTGATTCTGATTCTGACTTCTTTTATTACTGGGCATACTTTGCCTGTCATTATGGCATTTCATCATCTTAGCTGTTTGATGCTCGTTCTATAGCTACACCATTAAAATCTAGCCAAAGCAGCTGTTTAAATGAACTAAAATGAAATTTGAAATTTAGTCCCTTAGTTTCACAAGCCAAATTTCAAATGCTTAGTAGTCATATGTGGCAAGTGGTTACTAAGTTGAACAGTATAGGAAGAGAACTTTTCCATCATTGCAGATATTCTTATTGGACAGGGCCTTTTTTTTATTTTAAAATTTTAATTTATTTATATATAAATTTCACAACATTGTAATTCCAGGAATTTTACCCCCCCTTTTCCCTTCTGCTCAAAGTTGTGCACTTCAGTTTGGTGCTTAGCTTGTTTTGACTTTTCCTTAAGTGTTTTGTTTATTTTTTCACTATATCCCATATATTAGTGAAACCATTTGGTTTCTGTCTTTTTCTTTATGACTTGTTTCTGCTAATATGATTTCTTCTAAGTACATCCATGTTATAAATTCGTCAAATTTGTCATTTTTAATTGATGAGTAATAATCCATTGTATATATATACCACATTTTTTTCATCCAGTCATCTGTTTGGGGGCATTTAGGTTGCTTCCATGACCTTGCAATTATAAATTGTGCTGCACTAAACATCTGAGTACAGGTGTCCCTTTGTACCCACATTGAGGTCTCTTTTGGGTAAATTCCCAAGAGAGCAATTGCTGGGTCAAATGGTCGATCCATTTTCATTAACTTGAGGGTCCTCCACACAGCTTTCCATAGTGGTTGGACTAGTTTACATTCCCACCAGCAGTGTAGTAGTGTTCCTTTCTCTCCACATCCTCGCCAGCAATTCTTGTCCGTTCTTTGGATGTGGGCCATTCTTACTGGTGTAAGGTGGTATCTCATTGTGGTTTTGATTTGTATTTCCCTTATTACTAGCGACGTTGAGCAGTTTTTCATGTGCCTGTGGCCATTTGGACAGGGCCATTTTATAGTATGTTTTCAGGAAGGGGTTAAAGCAACTGTGTGTCCTAGCATCTTGCATATTCATAAAAGTGTCTGCCATTTTATGTTAAGGTCTGTCTGTGTTGATATAGAATCTTTGGTTGTATGTTTTTTGCAGTTGGTTTTATTTCCTTGTTTGCTTATAGTTTTAGATTCATTTAAGTCATATATTACCTAGTTCTGTTACAGATATTGTCTATGAATTATTGACTTCGTTGTCCTTGTTCTTTTTTTATGGGGGGAATTAAAAAATTTTTATTTTGTAATTTTCATACAATATTGGTCACATTTGTATGGTTGTTCCCCTTAAGTTTGGCCTTCTCTTCTGTATTATACCCTTATTCCCCACCCCAATTACCCTTCCCCTCTTCCCCCCCCTCTGATCACCTCCAGCTCCTCTCACTGCAAGCCATTGGTCCATGTTTGGCCTATTGGTTTTTTTCTTTATCTGGAGCAATGTCCTTTTTTTGTTGGATGTGGACTTGCTCTCCTGGATAACAAAAGATGAGACTGCTCGGATCTCCGGGAGTAACTGAGGTAGGTATTCAGGCCTAACAAGTCAGGAATTTGCATGGCAAATACATGGTGTGCTTCTCCAGGGTCCTTTCTGGTGTCTGTCATGTGTTGCTGCTTGTATGATGTGTAGTTCTGATATCTTGGTTTTGGGAGCCCAACTCCCAGCAGCTGGCAGTGGAGGAATTCCCTGCTGGGGACAAAGTTCCCCAGGTGGTGGTTCCAGCTCCTCTCCTCTCTTGCGATAGCAATTCTGACATAGGCCACAGCCACATCCTTGTGACTTTCTTCTCCCATTGATTGTTAAAGGAGGGAGCCTCATTCTTGCTGCACATAACTGTGGACAAGGGGTTTGGTTTCCCAATCACAGAGACAATAGGGTAGAAATCTATGGCAGGTCACCTCAATCGCTGGTTTCACCTTCTTGGCTAGTAGTTCCTGACATGCTGCTGTCCTACCCAGGTGATGAATGTATCTAAGGATGTTATTACTTTCTTTCTTCTCCATTATATTTGCAGCTGGAGAGACTGGATTTTTCATTCTAGTGCTGGTCTGACTGAGGTTGGAGTAAACCAGAGGGGCAACCCACCCCTAGCCCATGTGGAGGCAGAGGCTGGCTTCCCCATCCTGAGATCCCTGTACCCAGAGATCCTAAGACCCCAGTATCCCAGTGGCATAGGACTCACTCTTACCCCTCCACTCCCAACAGTGGTCTAGGCCACTGCAGGGGTGTGCTGGAGCTCTTCTCCAAAGGCCTGACCTTTCAAAGGACCTCAGTTCCCATCTCTAGCCAGGCTAGGATAGGGGTGGGCTTGGAAGGTGGAGCCTACTAATCCCCTCTCCCATCTCAAGTCCTCTAGGTGCTCCTGCTCGCAACCCCACCCCCTGACACTGAAAGGGTGGAGGCCAGGGCCTCCAGCCCCTAGATCCCAAGATCCTTGGAGCCTGGTGGTACAAGATTTACCCTATCCCTACTGGGGGGCTCCCCAAAGGGCCAGGCCTTTCAAGAGAGACTTGTCCTATTCCCAGCCCAGCTTGGATCAGGACTGGACCTAGAAGGTGGGGCCTACAAATCCCCTCTCCCAGTTCAGGACCCCTGGGGTTCTACCCAGTCTCATCCTTCCCTTATGGGGGGAATTTGTAAAACTTAAAGGTATGCAAATTTCATCACCTTCTCGTTATTCCTTCATTTATTTTAATTGTGGCTATCATTAATTGTGAATTGTGAAAATTTAGAGGTAGAAGGAACTGGGAGTCATTTAGAGATGAAGAATCTGAAACTTGGAGACGTGTTGTGTTTATAAACAGGGTAAGCACCATACCTCAGTTTTCTTTGCTCTCATTAGTGCCTTTTCCCACATCTTTGGTACTAAAGCTAAAATTAAAATGTAAATGGAGTCCACATGACTTACAAAGATGCAATAGAGACTAAGATTTAATAGACTCAAGATATCAAATGAAAAGAGAGAAAAGCAATAGAATTGAATTAAATAGTTAATGAAAAGAATCAGGTATAAGATTATATGTGTGTATAGTACATTCAAATTTAATTTGAAATTAAGGCTTTTGGGGAAGCAGTTTTAACTTGGCAGCAAAATTGGGGGAGGTACAAAGAGTTACCATATACTCCATTCTCCCAACACATTCATTCATACCCTTTTCTGTTACTAACATCATAAAGGTGTATTTTGCCAAGAATGACCAAGGAGGAACATATACAGGAACTGAGGAGTCATTTATAGTTTTTAAGTGAGAAAGTCTGTAGTTTTTGAGTAGGGAGATGATATATTCTTAAGATGAATCCTTTATTGTGTGCCAGATGAGTTAGAGAAGGCAGATCTGACAGGCATGGGGATCTTGAAATTTTCAGTAATACTGAAAAGGCCTATGAGCTAAAGTGATGGCTCTCAAAAAGTAAGGAAGATATGGTTCAGAACTTGGAAAAAAATCTTTACTTTGAAATTGTTTGATTTATATAAGGGTTGCAAAAGTAGTACAGTAAGTTCCTAACAAAATTTCATAATTATGACTTATGTATATTTCCCTGTTAAACTTTCCCTTTATGTTTGAAATTTAAGACTTTTTTAAAGGAAACTCTGTATCTGCCCTTTAAAAAACACAGGTCACTCAGTATATTATAAACCTGAAGGAAAAATGAGGGGAGAGGGTTACAAGTATAGTAGTGACATCCTATTGTTAAAATTTGCATGTTACCTTAAAAAAAAATTATCAATGTCTTCGAGGGCATTTTTTCAAAAGTCAGTTCTAAAGCAGCTTCCTACATCTTTTATAACACAGGAGACATCTTGCTGGATCACTGTCATTTTACCAGTCTAATTTTTCTTTCTTTTTAGAAATATGCCGAATATGTCGGACTTCTACTTAAAATCCCCAACAGTGATTTTTGTCACTGGTGACTCATAAAAGACTGTGGCAATTTTCTCTACAGGAATTTGTTGAGACTATTATATTTCTCTTCTGTGCAATGAACAACCTGGGTACATCCTATACATATATATCCAAGTACTAAGATCCTTTCACCTTTCTGGTAGTTAATAATCTGTCAGACTCAGATTTTCCAGAAACCTGTTGTAAAATATTGTTTTAACGATTTACTGGGTATTTAATTGCAAAGAGGGTTTCAAGAAGTTCTGCTTAAGTAATATTTACTTCACAGCTGGGAGCTCATAATTTCTCCCTTATAATAGAAATTTGAAGCTCCAGAATTTCTAACTGCAAGTTTGAAAATGGTTTCATTTGAGGTAGATTAAATACTGGAACTGAGCTACCAAATTATTTATAGTTACTGCTGAGAGTACATACATAAATACAAATATATCAAGCTATTGACTTAGAAACAATGATTTAGATTCCTGGTTGGTTTGAGAATTTGCTTTCATTTACTTGAAATTAATTTTCATTTTTTACATTATAAAGATAATTCCTCTAAGTATTGCATGATTTCTACCTTACTCCTTTTTCATTTTTTCAAGCAGTTCTAGAATGCTTATGAGTAATGTGCTGGTTAAGTGGGTTCTTTGTAAGCAAAAAACTTAGACTATGATATGAATGTTAATATGAAAATTTAGTGACTATGCTAGTTAATGGGAGGGATTTTTGTTTTTCGTCAGAATGTCAGCTGTGCTCAGTTGCATATTTGAAAGAAATGTACATGAAGTTAGAGTGGCTAAATTACTAGTGTCAGCTAAACTGTTAGACATTCAAGCCACTCATCTATTCAGTATATAACAGTGATGGATTTATTTTGGATGCTTGACAGTTTACCAGTCCTGTTGATTAGGCAGAGAAAAGAGAATGTAAGTTAAAGACATTAAACATTATTAGCCTTTCTAATACATACTATTCTTAAAAATCACAATGAAAAATGTCATTTTTAGAGGGGGAGTGGAGAGCAAATTGTGGAGGGTGCTAGTGGACTATGAAGGTGACTAAGGGTGCCTTGGTGGTGAGTATGGTGTGGTACATATATCTGAAGGAGTGTGATCCTATACCTCTAAATCAAATACATTGTTGTAAATCTGTATTTAAAAAGAAACCCAAAGTATTAATTTTAAAGAGAAAAAAATAAAGTAAAAAAAAAAAGGGGGGGCACAGTGATATATAGAATGATAATTAAAATAAAATTTTGAAACGGTGATACGCAAGATTCTTAGGTTTGACACTACAGTAATATCTAGCATAATGTAGTATTTAATCTATAAATCAGTGATTCTAAAAAATAAATAGATCAGTAATTCTAGTTAATCTAAAAACCTCATGAGTATCATTTCTTTTTCTAATATCTCGCTTGGGCGGTAATAGTCACTGGATATCTTTGTGTGTATGAAATGAGAGTACATGTTTGGTGGCCTTTAATGTTCATAAAAATTCCTGTATTTGAGCATTATATTGACTTGCTGAGCTCTTTTTCTCTTGTGGGATTGAATCTTTCGTACTTAGTTTCCTGAGTCTTGGTAATTGCACTGTGGCACTACATGCCAACATCATTTACAATGTTTTTTAGTTTAGGTGTTTGTGCTGGCAATGGTCTAAATATTTTCACTCCGGCAGCCTCCCGGAAAGCCTAGATTACCAGGTGCTTCCCTGGATCACTACACAGCCAGAGCCTAGACTAGTTTGATAACAGTGGTGCACACCTAATTCAGACTGCCCTTTCTTTTCTGTCATCCCTCTGCCATCTTCCACTTGGTTTTGACTCTTCTGGAAAATGGGACTTGGTCAGTGGAATGACTGTAAGTCTGTGTGAAGGAGAAACACCTGCTTCTACTTCCTAAAACTGCAGAGATTTGTGGTGCCTATGTAGGTTATTTACTTTGCCCTGGGCTACTGGTTTTGGTGTAAGGGTGATTGATAATCACGTGATAGGTAGTATACTGCCTTAAAGTCCTAAATAGGGATTTGATTACATTTTTTTGAATAATCTGAGAATATAGCAACCAATATGGCATACATGTCTATTTTCAGACTTGCATAGATTAGCCTTCAAATGCATCTTTGGAAATGCCATATATATACATAGGCAACTGCCAGTATTAAATAACACTTTGCTACCAAGTTTATTACTGCTACAAGATTTGGATATAAGGTTTGAAAGTAAGGAAGTAATTACTTTAAAATGTTCTGTTTTCTTGCCCTCTCAATTATGGGTTAATAAACCTTACATGATTTTTTAAAAAAATACTTTCTTACTAGGATTTCTTTCTGTCTTCTGCTGATTTCCAAGTGGTAAAATTTTCTCTTGTGGATCCACAGATTGGTGGCCAGTGGATGTATTTTGTTTGCCTGCTATGTTATACTTGTATAGTACGTATTAAAAAGCCAAATTAGATTGGCAGGTGTGGGCTTGGTTGTAAAAATACTTCCTTTTCTATTTATTTAGACCCATGAAAACAACATGTTATTTTAATTATATTTGGCAATTTGTGTTTGTTGGTATTTGAGTTTGTATCTTTGCTTTAGAAGAATGGAGTTTGGAGTTATACATTAATGGAGTAGTTCTGGAATTAGACCAACATGGGTACAAAACCTTGCTCTGCTTTGTGCCTTATGTGTGTCCTTGGCCAAAGTAGTTGAGGAAGTTTTATTTGCTACATATTTTAAGTAAGGAGAATATTTTTAAGGATTAACTGAGACAGTCTATATATGTAGCATTTAGCATATAACGAGTATGCCATAAGTTGTAGCAATTCTTATTGTAGACAAACTAAAGAACCACTAGGACACAGCAACTTTCTCAAAATCTTAGTAGTGCCCAGTGATCCTTTTTTAAGTGTTCTGTCATTAGAACTATAATCCCCGAGTTACCCTTTATGGAACTATGTAAGCAGATTTCTCTGTTAGATTTTTTTCTTGGTAATGCTTTTAATATATACCCATTTCATTCTGATATTTCCAAAGGCTTAAGGCATGAGCCATCATGCAACTGTTGAAAATTGTGTTAAAAATGTTTCTTGATGACTTGTAGATTCTAGGTTTAAATTCAGATTACCAGATAATATTTATTTTGTAAGCTCTATAAGGGTAAAATATGATCCATAAAAAGTCTTAGTAATACTGAAAAATTAAGGTAGACTATAACTTAGTGCTTAAATATGTAAATAACAGAAGACATAATTTAGAAGTTATTCTTAGTTTTAAAAGAGTGTAAGTTTAAACTTGTATTCTTTAGTGTTTCCAACTAAATGGTAAGATTGGTATTACACTGGGTATCTTGGGTGTTTTAAAACAATTCTTTATCCTTCCTATTTTAGCTTTTTTAAATTGTCACAGAAATGTTGCTTGTGAGGTGATGACTCCCTAGCACTGATGGTGACTTTGCCTCTCAGGTATATATGTCCTCTAACTAGGCCAGTCACATAATACGAAGGGTAGCCTGACATATCTTATTTCAAAGTAGTGCCAAGACTGTCTTGACTGACCAGTCTATGTATAACTTACAATTTTTGCCCTAGGAAGTAAAGTAAAATAAAAAAGTCATCAGGGAAAGTGTTTTTAAAATATACTGATTTACACATTTGTCTGTCCTTTTTTCTGTAGTGCACTTACTATTAGACAAGTATTGACAAATGAGAAAAAAATATTTTGCCCTTTTGTATATATTCCATGAAAGTCCCACCTTCAATGAGTGTATCCAAAGTCAATACAAGTATACTCTGAGTTTTTACATTTCCAGTCTTTCTCTTGACAACTTGTACTATGATTATGAAGACTACTATAGCGCTTGTGCAGAGGGAGGAAAAAATAAACAAAACCTCATGACAGCTTAATAAATTCATTACTTTATAAGACAGTCTAGAGGCTAGATTTTCTTTTAATAACAGAATTCATGAAATGAGATCAGAATCAGACTGGTAATTGTGAGATCCTATTTATTATATTAAATCTATTGAGTAAGCATTTACTAATCCTGTGTTATGAACAAAGTCCTCTCAGACAGTGAGAAACCTAACTTTTGGAACATTTTTAAAGGGTGCATGATTGCTTTCAATAATGTGCAAAATTGGCCCCAGTTAGAGAGTGAGAACAGACTAGTAACCAGACTTCTTTTATAAGAATGAGAATTTGCACTGGGTAATGATCACTGTATTCAGTTGTTCAACATTCAGAATGAGCTCCCAGAAGAATTTGACACTGCTGTCTGGGGTTTCGTTGGACTTATACTCTCTCTGATTTTCTTTAACCTCTTTTTTTTTCTCTTTGTTCCAAACAGATGAAACCAGGTTTCATCAGATGTCTTCCTGCCTTTATCCTTTTTCTCTCTATTTTCACCCACAGTATATATATTTTTCAAATAATTTTTATATGAGCTGTAGCGCATGAGAAATGAGATTCACATATCATAAAAATCACCTGTTAAAAACTTAGAGTTAGATGGCTTTTAGTATACTGTACAATAATTTGTGCAACCATCACTATCCAATTCTAGAACATTCATTACCCCAAAGAGAAACCCCTTATGCATTTATAGTTACCTTTCATTTTCCTCTCTCCCAGTCTCCTGCAACCACTAATTTACTTTCTGTCTTTATGGAATTATCTATTACCTATGTTTCGTATTTTTGGAATCATAAAATGTGGCTTGGCTTATTTCAGTTATAATGTTTTCATGCATTATCCATATTATAGCATTCTTTTTTATGACTGAATAATATACCATTGTGTAAATATACCACACTTAGCAATTGTGATTTATTTCTGTTTTGGTTATTATAAGTAACACTGAATGTAAATATCTGTGAATCTTTATGTTGTGTTTTATATCTGTTTCATTAATGACCAGTGTGATTATATTTCCATGTGACTACCATACATTTTATACCTTTTTTTGAGAAAGATTTATTCAAATTCTTTGCCTTTTTTAAAATTGGTTTTTGATTTGTAAAATTCTTTAATATACTTTATATATGCTCTTCTTATCAGATACATTGTTTGAAAATATTTTCTATTCAGACTGCCTTGATACTTGCTTGATAATGTCTTTTAAAGTGCAAAACATTGGTGAAATTGTGTTTATTTATTTATTTTTTGTAGTTTTGGTGGCATATCAGAGAAACCATTGCCTTCTTCATTGTCAGAAATATGCCTGTGTTTTCTTCTAAAAATTTTATGGTTTCAACTTCAAAATATGAAAGAAAGTAGAACAAAAAGCAGTCTGTGGAATGGAAGATAGTATTTTAAATCCATTTATTAGTATACTGATAAGGAACTATGTCTGAAATATGTAAAGATCCATCCTGAATCAATTTTTGCATATGATGTGAGGTATATGGTTCAAAATACATAACTTGGTATTTCAGCATTATTTATTACAGCACTTTTTTCCACATTCATTTGTCTTGGCACCTATGTCAAAATAAAATGTTTACAGAAGTATGTGTTTATTTCAGTTCCCTTGACTTATCTATCTAACCTGTGTCTAAACCACATAGTTTTAATTATAGCATTGTAGTAAAGCTTGAACTTGGGTACAAGTATTATAATTTGTTCTCCTTTTTCTATTGCCTTAGCTATTTGAAAGTCCTTTGCAATTCCTTATGAGTTTTAGAATCAACTTGTCAATTTTTGCAAAAGTAAAGTCAGTTTGAATGTTTATGGGATTTTGTTTAATACAAAGACCAATTTGAGGATTATTGACATTGTAATGATAATAAATTTTCTAGTCCATGAATATGGGATGTCTCTATTTATTAGATCATCTTTTACTTTTTGTTAATTTTATAGTTTCCAGTATAAAAGTGTTTATTTTGTTGAGCTTATTCCCAATTGTTTTCATGCTTTTGTAAAAATGAGAGAGGAGAATGATAAAATATATGTGGTAAAATGTCAACATTTAGGGAGTCTGGGTGAAGAGTAGGTAACAATTCTTTTAACTTTTTTGTAAGTCTAAGATAACTAAAAGTATAAAAAGTTTTAAAAATGTGTTACTTAAGGAAGCTAGACCAAACAATAAAAATAGATATTAGCACCCATAATTCCTAATAGTGTTTATTAACTGAAATCTTGTTTTGGGGGCGGCAGACAAAAATGTGGTATTTTTCTTAGTTCAGGATGCAATTATAATATCTTCTATTTTGATGGTCATTGTTATGCCACCAACCAGGGAAGATTAATGTACTTTCTTGTAGTTTTTCAAAAATCTGCTCATTTGAACAAGTCCAAAATCTTGAGGAGAAAAGCACTAATTACTAAACATCTAACAAAAAATTTTAGTGATAAGTAGCATTGTATGTGTGTATATTTCTCTTTTTCAAATTATTTCCTGACAATAAACTATCACATTTCTTGACATAATTTTCCATTATGAGTGCAGTGATTTTTTTCCTTTCCTTTTTTAAAGTAGGCAAAAGTATATAGGGTTGACTTTTTTTTTTAATTAGGCATGATACTGCAAGCTTGTTCTTGAGAAATCCTGTGTTGATACATACCTCGTTTTGGTGGAATGATGTACTGCTGGTATTTTTTCTCAATTTATGAGACTACAGTGTTAGATTTTTTTCAGAACACAAGGTTTTATTCTTCAAACATTTTAAGGTGTGTGTGTGTGTGTGTGTGTAATGCTTTGGAATAATGAGTATGGTGCTTGAATTATCCTCAAATTAGGCTCATGGTGTGTGTCTATAGCTTTGGAACAATGAGTATAGTGCTTGAGTTATCCTCAAATTAGGTTCATGGCCAGAACCGTTTTATTCATCATTATGTTCCTAATAATTGATATTCAGTGTTTCATTTTTAAACTGGAAGGAACTTTGTAAACTAAATTAAACCTTCTCTCTAATTTTACTAATGAAGAAACTCAGGTACAGACAGAGTTAGTATTTCTTGTCCAATAGTTTAATCATGACAAAAATCAACCTGATAATTGGTCTGTGTACTTTAAAAACTTTGCTTATACATGAGATAATAGAGTTATGTATTCACTCTGCATGAACCTATATGCACACATAGTCTGCCAAGTCCACTTTATCTGTCTTCATTCCCGTTGTCAGCAAATTTAGTAACACATAAGTTTTATTTTATCAGAGCCAAATTCATGTTTTCATCTTCCCGATAGCAAAATAAAACCTTGTTTTCTAAATGTGCTAAAAACAAGGCAAACAGGAGGAATCCTTACTGGCTCACATGCTTGTGATCAATTTCAGTGTTGCTAAGTGTGAAATAATTGCGTTGACAGTACTGTGACCACTTAATTTTTAAATTAATGTATTTTAAAAAATTCAGGCATATTATTCAAATAGCACCAATTTTAATGTCAAACTTTGCTGTGAAATGGTAGATGTCCTCATGGAACAAAAATCAGTAGTTATCAAATATGACCAAGATATTCTGTGTAGTTTTAAAAGACATCATTCCATTATTAATGTGTTTATTCAAAATCAAATTTAAAAAAAAAATCATTGAATCTGAGTCCTTTTAGTTTGAATTTTTTGTGATTTACTTGGATTTTTACAGAGTTTTGCTACAGGTCTGTCTGGGTTTTGTTTTGAGAAAGGTATTTCCAGTTTTCATTTTAAACAATCAGATAACAGCTTATAATTGATATATCTGATAAGACACCACCAACACCCACTATCAAGCAAGGTATTTTTTAATATTTAGCATTTTCTTCAGACTTTTAACATTCACTCTTAGTTATAATGGAGAAAAACCACAAATCATTGATGTTTTATACCTAAACACAATGGCAGAATGACAATGGACATTGTCCCTGCCCAAAGTTTTGAAGCTTAAGTTAAATAAAGAAGTGATAGAATGAGAGAATGAAGATTTGTATTTTCCTGTGACTATTGTGAATCTTAGTCATGTAAGTGAATTTCCTGTATGTTTTTCTTATTATCTTTACTATTTAAGTTAGAAATAATTTCCAGCAAAAAAAATGAACTTATTGTTCAGGTAATGAATCTAATAGACTTTCAGTGGTTTGTATAATCCAATTTTTCTTTGTAAAGAAATTTTATCAGGAAAGGATATAAAACAGACAGCTGCTTTCAAAGGGGAAAGAAGCTTTCAAAGGGGAAAGAAGCTATCTAAGAGCATTTTTAAAAAATAACAGTTATTTTGGATTAAGAGTATGTTTTCAATGTTAACCAAACAACCAGGTTTTCTTGTCAACTTTGAAAACTGCCAAGGGTTAGCTTGATTCATGGCACAAGCAGATGGCATCTTGCTTCTGGCAAAATGGGCACAGAATTACTTATGCGCCCACCTGCGTATGTTCTAGTCTTCACAAAATCCTGTGCACTTTCAAACTTCTGTTTAAAAAAACACATTTATTAAAGTTGAAATCAGTGATAGCACACAAATAGCTAAAATTTGATCTTATTTTAAATCTGTGACAAAACAAAATGAAAACTGCAGACTGAATGTAGACTTATTACTGACAAAATACTACATGTTTTATTTGTAGATGTATCCCCAAGGAGAAAACTTATCAGAAATAAGGTTCATCACCAGAAGTCTTTTTTTTCCTTTTCACAGCTTAATTTCTGGAGGTTATTTCCTTAAAACACTTTATAGAGGCTCACTTTATAACCACAACTTTTCACTGGTAATCTATGAGAAGGCACTCCTAATTTTTGGTATGTTATTTTCCACGGCCACTTCCTGTTTGATTTTAAAATTTGAGGTTGTGGTATGTTCTATCATTACTATGACCTTCAAGGTTTCAGCAACAGCAACTGCTACCTCTAAAGGGTATTGGAATGCATATTGGCTCTATGTAGCTGAGATTTTTGCCTATATGGCTATGTTAGACTTCTTAGTAGTTAGTGGGTCACACAGAATTAGCTCTTTGGTAATCATTCTTATTGCAGCTCTTAGCTGTGTGGAATTTTAGTGATTTTTCATATGTTGTATAGCTTGTTTTGGAAACCAAAATCTTTCAAAATATATTTGAACATGTATGATGTTTTAGTTAACTGTGGCCCTACATATTTATTCTTTCAACTATTAAACTGTTTTTCATTTACCATTTAAGATTTCTAGGATGGTGAAAAGAGATCATTAACAGTCATTAGTTTTCATCTTTTATGGTGTATAATAGAGCAACAGAAGATATAATCTTCAACCATAAAATTATTTTTAGCTTTGGTAAAAACAGTTGCATACCTGTCCCTTAAAAATGTGCAATTTGCCTATTTTAGATATTATAGTGAACTCCCCCCCCCCCCCATGTACTTAAAGAAAAACAAACAAACCTAAGATCTCTTATTTGCATTTGAGTTATCTCCTAGTCCTACTTGCTGTAATGGTTACTTTTTATTCTCTCTCTGATTGACAAGTAATATGCCCAGTTTAGAAAAACCCCAAGGGATCTTTGGTGACAGTCTCATTAAATATTATTTTGGTGACATATTTATTTTTATTTCTTTTTAGGTAAGTGTTCAGTTGACTTTTTACTGGATTCATTAACTCAGAAGAGTTCATTTTTGATGACTTTTTTTTTTTTTTGAGACTAGGTCTCGCTATTTTTGCCGGTGGAACCTCAGGCTCTCATTGCCCGGGGTACCACAGACTCAAGCAATCCCCAGCCTCAGCTTCCCAGGTAGCCGGGATTACAGGCGCGCGCCACCACGCCCAGCTATTTTTTTGGAACTAGGTCTCGCTAGGGGCCCCAGGCGGGACTCGAACCGCGATTCCTAAGCCCTGGCCGCGTCATAGGCTGAAGCTTACAGGCACGAGCCACCGTACCCGGCCCCATTTTTGATGACTTTTAAATCATTGCAGTAACACAAACTACTTTCCTTTTTGGTCAGTTAATGAGGTTGCTAACTATTGAATAGATACAAGAGATGAACATTATCTTTACCCTTAGCAGAGGTATCTTTCACTCTTAGTAGAGGTTTAAGGCAAATCTTATTGGTCCTGTTTTTGTCACAGCTGTGCTTGATGAGTTCACAATTCTCAAGTTTGTCCCTTGACCCAGTCATTCCATTTGTTATCAGAATTGACCTTTTAGAGTTTGCAGCACAATGCTGAGCGCTGAATGTAGAAAACAGTTGCAGTTGTACTTTCAACCTTTAAAATGGAGGCTGTAGTATTTAATTAGGAATAGTACAGTTTTGGAAAGGGGATGGAGTTAGGTAGGTGGGCCTTTCCAAAGAACTACATGTAAAAATTACTAGGGTATTTATGCTTCTCAGTGTGCTGCCTTTTTTTTTTTTTTTTTTTTTTTTTTTTTTTTTTTTTTTTTTTTTTTTTTTTTTGAGACTAGGTCTTGCTATTTTTGCCTGTGGAACCACAGGCTCTCGTTGCCCGGGGTACCACAGACTCAAGCAATCCCCAACCTCAGCTTCCCGGGTAGCTGGGATGACAGGCGCTCACCACCACACCCAGCTATTTTTTTGGAACTATGTCTCACTACGGGCCCCAGGCCGGACTCAAACCGCAATCCCTAGCCCTGGCTGCTTCATAGGCTGAAGCTTATAAGCAGGAGCCACCGTGCCCGGCCTTTGTGCTGCCTTCTTAACATTTCATCTTCTATTTTAATGAAATAAATATCATGGAAGAATGGAAGGTTTAAAATAGAGCACTTTAACTGAGTGATTCTGAATATGCTTATTTCCATCCTTAAAATTATTAATGTTTGACTTTGCCCTTTCCCAGTCTTCTCACCCTGACTTATTTTAGATCTGTTTTTCTTGTTTGGTTTAAGATGTTCCTAATTTCTGAACAGATAAATTGAAAATAAGCAATAATCTTTACTACTTGACTGCCAAAAGTGGACTCTTGACTTGCATATTATAGGGAATAAAATGTTGAGTAGATAGTTAAGCATTTGTGAAGTAGATTAAAGGATTTCCTCTCTTTTTAAAATAGGAAGAGATATACTAAGTTGTCTCAGGAACTATCTAAATTGAAACAGAGAAATCCTGTGGTCTTTCCCATGAAGAAGTATGTTAATGCATAGTATACATATGTTTTATAGGATCATAAAAGAGGAAGCTGCTAAGTTAAATCTAACAGCTGCTGTTGTAGGAAGAGCTAAGTCATAGTTCCTCCAGTGCAATAAAATATATAACCAGAAAAAGGAGTATCTAGTTAACAACATTCTTAAGAGAATTAAAATATTTTTAATATTCATTCACATGTGCAACTTTTTAAAACTTTCTCTGTTTTAGAACATACTCTTTTTAAAATTTATTTTATTGACTATATATGTATATTATTATTTTTTCCTTACATAGTTGTATATACCCTGAAGTTCTCCCATCCCCATGTCATTGTGAACTGTCATCCTGGTCACTTTTAATACTCATTCCTCCCCTGATTTTGTCCTCCCTCTCTCCCCTTCCCCTGCTGTATGCTTCAGTTCTGTACAACATATTTTTCAAGGAGTTCTTTAGTTGTTCTTTTTCTTGGAGTGGGTTCTTCTATATTTAGTTCTTAAGCTGATTTTGCCTGATTTTTTTCCCCTGCAGAACGTAGTATTCATTGATCTTTAATCTTGTTTTCATATATCTTATTACTTGATTCTTTTTTCTGCAGGACATACTGTTCATTCGTCTTTCATTTTATTTTCATATTTCTTGTCAGTCCAGGAATTTTCATTTATCTGTTACTCCTTTCCTGATCATTGGGTTTCAAATGTTAAATGTTCATATAACATTTGTGTATGGATAAACACATACCTACAGTTATGCATTCATGCACCTATGTACATACATACCAGCCTGGGTATTTTACTGTTTAAAATCATATCAATTTTTCTTAAGGTTTTTGATTTACTGATCATTCCACATCTTTCATCATTTCTCACCTGTTTTTTCATGTTGCTTTGTTCTGAGACAGTTTTAATTGTGACAGTGTTTTCATTTTAGCAAATGTCTTGGCACATACTTCTGTTTGACAAAATTTTGCTTTTCTTTGCGTTCTTAATAAACTAATAATAGATTATTAGTTAATAAGCATGATTATTTTTTAATCAGCAGTTAGTTTATATGCCACTTTCTACAAGGATTTAGTATTCTTAATATTTTTTGAATCTTCAAGTAGTTTGTAGGTATTTATGTTTGATGTGATTCGGGATAAACTTTTTCCTGTTATATTTCACTTATTACCTTACCAACTTGAGCAATATTCTTTTTTCTTTTTCCTTTTTCAATGTTCCCTTCCTTCCTTTCATCTTTTCCATTCAATCATGACAGCCCTTTCAAACCTTGTTAGAAAGGCCTAAGTTTGAACTCATTAACTAGTCTCTGTTTGGAAAGGTTGTCAATAAAATATTGATAGGAGATAAAAGAGATAACTCATGAATTTTCAATCTTTATAACATGTAAATCTTTTCACACCCAATATTACAAAATAGTGTGTCAATAGTGAGGTGAGAGGATTGACTGCTTGTGTTACCAGGATAACCTGCGATGGTAGTGGTCTAATTGGATCATATCTTGCCCTGAAGTAAAATGTATGTATATAGATATTTAGTGTAAACTAACTCATATGTAAGTTAGAAGTAAATATAATACCTTAATAAAATAAATGAGCAATAATAAGCAAGTAATTTAGAATAAAATAATATATTCTTCAATATGTAAATGTTTAAGCATGACTATACTAAAACATATGAAGCAATCAGATGCTTACACCTATACAATATATAGAATCACCAAGATTGTGGTATGTTCCAATGGAGAAAGTTATACTTCATTGGCAGTTAAAATATTTCCAACAATATTGCCACAGATGACAGAATTTTCCCAAAGGGTAAACAGTCTTGGTATAATTTCAAACAAAACAATGCAATTTTTATTTATTTGTGAATTGTGTTCCTAGAGATTCAAGTATATTAAATTATGTAAAGTACCATATGTTTACATGTAGAATATATTTTAAGTTTTAGGTTTAGGTAATTATGACTGGGTTTTCACCCACAGGAAAAGCTGGCAGGACATTTTTCACTTGTGGGTATATCTCTGCACTCTAAGATGTATGTATAGCATATACATCTCTTTCTCCATCCTTTCTCTAAAAGGAGAGGAGCAGAGAGAAGATTTTAACCCCCACTTCTACTAAAAAAAAACAAGTAGTTGTGGTAAAAGGTGAAGGGGAGAGATCTCTAAACCTCAGTAGCAATCTCTAGTTACTATTGTCACTGAAAATACCCTCACAGATTTCCAGAGTACCTCCCAGAGGGTCAATCGCCCTTATATTTGATTGCTCACTGGGAAACTTGTTCTTTTATTTTTTTTAAGAGACTATGTTGCCTAGGGTTGTCTCAAACCCATGGACTCAAGTGATCTCCAGCCTCAGCCTCCCAGGTAGCTGGGATTACAGTCGCATGCCACCATGCCCAGCTGGGAAATTGTTCTAATTTTCGATATGTCTCTGGTAAAGCATTTGTGGCCCATGCTTGGTATTATTGTTTCCAGATATAATGATCTTTAGCACAGAATTGCTGTAGAATAAGTGAAATAACATTGCATTGTGCACATATCTAAATAGAGCATTTGTTCTGGCCAAAAGTGTGTAAACCTGTCATTCTTTTTTTATGGCAAAGAATCCTAATTTGGTTTTGGTACTCCCTGTAATTACAAGACTTGTATGTATGACTTGTGTATGTTGTCTCTGGGCAGATGGCACATAGTTTTGCGTAAATCCTTAGTGGCCTCACAAAGGTCATGATGGAGTTTAACAAATATGGAAAAAGTCTGTACTCTTTCTACAAATTTTGGAGTATAATGGCTCTCCTTGAACTTGACAGAGATTAGAGTAGACTTTACCTTTGCCACTATTACTTTCCTTTTGAATAGAAGAACAAGGGGTTAAAGTCCCCTAATTAGGAAAATATATTAAAAAATAAGTCTCTTGAAATCATGGCATTTATCCTGCCACATTCCAGGAGAGGAACTTTAATTATTGGGTAAAGCTTCCAGAATATGACAAGCTTTAAAAAAAAAAATAAGTATTTGTATTGTAATCAAGTCTTAATTAATAGAAAATGAAAGTTCTCATTTTACTCTTTAACACTATGTTCTCATCCAGTTGTTCCCATATGTGTGACCATAGTTCATATCCTATGGAAATAACTTTTTAAGAGAGGCTGTGACATTGGGACAAATTTCACTTAGTTGATGCACTCTCTTTCTTTCCCTTCCTGCTTATTTCAAGAAATGTTAAGAAATTTTTGTCTCCTAGTATATAAGTATGGTATGAAAAAAGCACTAGCATATTATCTTTTTCTCTTCTTTGAAAATATCATCAAATATTCTTCGATCGCACTCTAACAGCTTGATTTAGGTCATATAGTATCTCCTCCCAGTAATATATTTGAACACCTGCACCCCTTTTCCTTTCCATATCCATTTCTATATCTTAACTGTTTAGGAGTTTGATTTTTTCTAATATTCTTTGCATTTCCTTTTTATTTGCCATCTCAGATTTTGTCTCATAGTTTGTCTCATAATAGTTTCTACTCTAATGTTGGAAAATTTTAAGAGTTCAATTTTTGCTGAAAGAAAGGAACACATTTCTAATATACATAATTCTAATGATATCCAAACATGTGCTTTCAAGGAAGGATGTCATGGGAGAAGAGCTAATGGGAACTTAGCAGGGTGGTAGCCAAGTTACAAATTTCATGGGTTATTTGAAGTAAAACTGTTTCTAGACCAATTCCCTAAATGATTAGGTTGTTTTGGAGATGTGTTGTAATTAGGTCAGCCAAGAAGGCCTAAATAGATAATAAATGAGAGGCTAATTAATTTCCTGCTTCTGCCTATCCCTTTTAGCAATGTAAAGAATTCAAGTATGAAGCCTTTGACTTTGGCACTTGCTTTCAAAGGACAACTGCAGGCAGCAGCTATTTCCCTCATGAGCTGAATTCTGCTCCTTTCTGGGCTGGCTTTAAAAAATAGTCATTCTTGCCAGATTTTAGTTTCTGAGGTGCCTGTTTTCAAATCAGTAAAAATTATTGTCAAATCTTATTTGCTTACTCAAATTCACAGAGCTTTTAGAAAAGTTTTACTGTTTGTGAAACACTTGACAATTCTACACCTAAGATGAGGTAGAATTATATGGTACACTGCATTTTACTGAGAAAAGGTAGGTTGTAAATATTAGCACAGCTATCAATTACTTGACTGCTAACTTTTGGGAGAAAATTTTTTTCTTAATTTTTGTTTCTGTTTCTTCAATAAAGTGGAAGTGAATGGCATTATTAGGTCCCCCACACCTCCATAGTTTTGACATTTTTTTTCTTTTCAGTTATGTGAAAGATTAATCCCATTTAATCCGTGTCTTTAAACTTGAAAAACTTTTACTAGGTTTTTTTTTTTGGGTGAGGGAGTCATATATGAGTATAGAAAACACTGTGACACCTATAAGTTTGTATCATCATGAAAGATAGGTTAATTTCTTACCTTAAACCTTCCCAGTTTCTTTAGGTTGCTCTAAGACTGAGTGCACATAAAAATGGTGGTAAGCCCTTGTTTTGTTTACCATAGTAATTTTTCACTCTTTAAAATCATGTTTTATATTTAAACAGTGGCATTCTTTTCTAGTAAATTGCATATAAGTAATAGTAACTATACTTCTTTAATGATAACTAAATTATTATATTTAATTGATGCAACTTATTTTGTTAGATCATTATTACACTAGGCTCTTTATTAGAGGGTAATTTGTACTGTTAGTATTTTTCTTCCATTTTAAAGATGATGAGAAAGTATGTGATATCTTTGCTGAGCTTTCACATTTTCAAGTGCTAATAAAGTCATAGCACTTATATTTTATAATTTTTTTCCTATTTGGTTTGTTTTTTAAGTTACTGTGCCAAAACCATTTATTTCCATATAACAAAAAGGAGTAGTATTTTTCAGGATGAAAATTATTCAGGGTGTTGAGAAAAAAAAATCTGTCAGCCCATTTTATAGTTATGCCTCTTAATCCATTATTTTGTCTAGATAATTAATGTCTCACAGTACATTGTTCTTTCATCTATGCTGTTTCACTGCACCAACATTTAGTCCAGTTATGTATTCAAATCAACAAATTTTAATGTGGTTTGCAAAGTACTTAAATTTTAAATTTCTCATAAATAGAAACACAAATCCATGCCATTTAATCAGTGAGGACAAATGTTTTATATAAATCCCACCACTCTCCTGAAGTTCTGCCTCCTAAATGATACTTCATTAAAAATTCCTCACAGTTCTTTTTTCCAAGCTTGACTCAACCTTAGAATCTTTCCTAATTATATACTTTAAATAGCTAATATCAGCTCATCAGAATTAGTAACTACAGAATATTAAGCCATATATGATAACAAAAATATATATTAGTTGCAGTTTTAAAGGTGTGCTTTGGGGATTCTGTGAATGTAGAGCCTTCTATAGAAAGCTAACCTAATTTCTTGCCAGAATCGCCTTCATCTATATATTTTCTTTAGTGTTTGAAGAAGAGTGGGCAGCCTGAATAATTCAATTCAGAAAGTGTCATAAATTCAGGGTATGATACCACCTGAGACTTGCTCAGAGTTTCCATGGTATTGGAAAAAAGGATAGCAGAGTTATTGTTTAGATGCTAATATAGTGAAGTGATACCCATAGGCTTCAGTATGGATCCTTCTAAGTTTAGATAGTACAGTATCCAGATTGATGTTATTTGGGATTCGTTAACTATCTGAACTTAAATTATGCTAATATTGATTCGTATGTCTTGAAGCTTACTTTGTAGCAATTTGTACTTATCCATTCACCTGCTGTGTGCCATTTTACATCCCAAGGTTATGGTAAGCAGGACTAGGCAAAGCCTTTGCTGTGTTGGAGCCTAAGGTTTAGTTAAGTTACACAGACAGTGCATATATAAATATAAACCGATAAATATTTTAAAGGAGAAGGATATGACCTTCACTTTTTGATAAGGAAAGGTTTTCTGAGAAAATGATAATAGTTGATAATTTAAAGTAGAGTGAGTGCTGGGAGAACATTCCATTCTGAGGGAACAGCAGAGGAAAGGGTCTGTGGAATGAGGATGGGTTGTGAATTAAAACAAACACAGCAAGTGCTGAATGTAGAAATCAGAGTATTGTAAGTTTATTCTTGATAAGTTACAGGGAACAACAGATCTCTATAACTGTATCAATAACTGAATTAATTGGCTGCATGACATGATTAAATCTAAAGTGTTCTGCAAATACTTTTTGTAATTAATAATGGATAGCATCTTATATCAGAAACTGTTTAAACTAGAAAATTATTGTCAGTTTTGATGTTCTTCATTTTCTTAAAATTTCAAGCTAAATTTATAGCTAAAAGTTGAATCTCACATTCAAGCATTTTATTTTACTCTCATGATTGCATTTTTTCACGTTTTGTTTTGAGTGTTGCTTATTGAATTGATTTTTGGCTTTAGGAGCAATAATTATCTAATACTTATATCAGTGATAAAGGAGTTTGAGGGCTTTTTGTTAGCAGTTAGACATTAGATTACTATGAAAGATTTAACTTGAATACAAGCAATAAGTCAGCATCACGAGACATATAGGGATGAGTAAGAAATGTGATTCTAATCACTTAATACAAAGAATTGAAATAAATTATTTTAATGTTTCACTCTGCAATGTAGTGGTAGTCTGAAATGAAGATGATATTTATAATAGCTCATTCAAATCATTATTTAGTGAAGAGATTCATAAATACTTTTTTACTCTGAGATGCTATGGAGGCTTCTAGCTGATCTCTTTAAATGTGCAATTGCAAGTCAGTCAGGAATTGCCAGGAATTTTGTTCAAATTTCTGAAGTCACTAAAATGAATTGTGAAAGCTTCAATCACAGAGTCAGAAGTAGGGGTAACACTCTACTATCATTACTCAAACACTTTTCTACTGGCCCTTTTCCAGATAAAAGAATATCATATTTATAACATGATTTATATATTTATATTTGCTATATAAATATATAATTTATATATTTATATTTCATACTTGAAATATGAATATCATATTTATAGCATATGTCTTTTATATATAAATAATATAGCTGCATATATTGTATATATTTATAAAAATTCTACTTTTACATTTCATTGAGAGGAAAAACCTCCTGTTGAATATTAGAATAGTTTTTAAGGTTACTGTGTTGTTCCCAATGTCAATTTTTCTTTTTCTATTGGTAGCCAAAGTAATTTTTTTTTTAAGAGACTAGGTCTCACTGTGTTGCCTGGGGTAGTCCCAAACCCTCAGACTCAAGTGATCCCTAGCCTCAGCCTCCCAGGTTAGCTGGGATTACAGGTGCGTGCCACTATGCTCAGCTATTTCTTAGAGACTAGGTCTCACTATGTTACCTGGGGTAGTCTCGAACCCACGGACTCAAGCAATCCCTGGCCTCAGCCTCCAGCTCTGGACTTACAGGTGCATGCTACCCCACTGGCTGGTAGCCAAAATCTTGGTTCAGCTGTCAGAAGAAATGGTTATTTAGGACAGTTCTTCATATACTCAGTTGTAATTACTAAATGATCTCTCTGTGACACTCCTTTATTGCATTTCCTCATAAGTAATTACACAAAAAGTTATGTTTATTTGATATATATAGTTCCGACAACTTGAACACAGGAGATCATAATTAGAAGGGAAGTCGGAGAATTGGACAATATGCCAAAAAATTAATTGTTCTTAAAATTGAAGAATATTGTATGGACAAGTGTGCTGTTGTTGTTTTTTTCCATTTTGGCGTTCTAAATGACCTAGAAAACCTACTGAAATAAAATTCAAAGTCTTTTTGATACTTTTACTTGACTATCATGTCAGATGTGTATTTTTAAATATTTTTGCATTTATATATCCATACTATGATATGAATATGCTATAATGGTAGTACTCTCTACTGCATGCTAAATGTACTAAGTGTTTCAATTTTATTATTTGCCATTCTTAGAACAAATTGTAGGATGGTTATTAGTTCTGTTTGAGAAATACGGAGTCCAGACCAAGTTAAGTATTGGTGACTATTTAATTGGCTCCTGGGATTAAAAAAAAAGTCTTCATTTTTCCCATTTGCTGGTTGTTGTGGTACAAATACTCCATTGTGATTAATTTTAAGCTAACAGCTGACTTGAGCTGAAGTCAGTGAAGGGAACTTAGGAAGAGATGGGCACAGTATGAGAATGCTCTAACACAACACTGACTACTGCTCTTAACTTTCTTTGATAAGGAAAGTTGATACTTTAATAAAGCAAGAGTTGATACTTAGATCAATATTAACAATTATCAATTATCAATATTGAGCTTAGATCAACATCAAAATCTTATAGTAAAGATTATACTCTGTTCAATACTCCTTTTCTGGATATACAGATGGATCAGTACTGCCTCTTGCAATTGAAGAAGACTTTAAAGTTGAAAGAGACAGAAAGGGGAAGAAAAAGTAGAGAGAAAAGGGAGTTAGAAAAGAAGGAGCTTTAGATTGAAAACTGAGAGCAACATTTGACACCATGTTGGAAATGGGGGACAGAATACAATACTCACTAAAGAGATAATTTAAATTTGATTAAAAAATGCAGAAACCTTCATATAGTTTTGCTACTCTCAAGAAAACACACCACATTCAGAAATGGTAATAGTGACTACCACATCTTAGTAGAATGTGTTTTGACAGCCCCCTTCCTGCAACTGATGATCTATTCTTAATCCTATTTATACCAACTTCAGCCAATGACTCCATCACTGCAAACAAATAGTCCAGCAAAGTAACTAATATAGATCATAAATAACAATCTTATTCATATGAGAGAAAGTAAACAGTTTTCAGGGGCTAAAAAAAATCTAATATGCTATCATCCATCTAGCATTTACAAAATTGTTTGCTATAAATAACAAGGAGAGACAATTTCAGAGTATATCTAGAATGAGTATTCATTTGAATTTATCAGATCAGTTTGAAATGTTTATTAACCTGGATTCCCTATCTACTCTACAATTCTATTATTATATGTCAGTTTGAGTATATATGTATAAGGTGCCAGATTTAAAAACATTTCCCTATGTTTATAATCAGTCCCATAAAAGCTGTATACCTAACTGAAATGTTCTGAATTATCATAATGAAGCTTCTCTCATAAAACATATAAGGTCTAAGTTAAGCCTAATAGCAAGAAAGACAACACTTTTTAAAAAAATTTTTTTCATTGAGGCAATGTTGGTTTACTTTGTTGCTTGTATTTTGGAAGTTTAGGATCATTTTCTTCAGATGTTATCACAACACACTCACCATCAGAGTATCCATAATTCACCACCAGGGCCCTCTGTAAAACACTTGATTCTATGAATCTTTCCCTTCCCTACCTGCAAATTTTATGGTACCCAAAACATGATAATTTATTTTTAGTGATATATCATTGTTTTACATCCTGTTTGGTTTTTCACAGTATAGAATTTCTCCCCTCAGGTGTGATCACCATAGTTAACCCAACACCAAAACTACTGTTGTCCTCCACAATAGTCCATTACACTGCTGTTTTCTCCTATTCCTCTCACATTTCCTCCCTTGCCAGATGCCTCAATTATATGGTCAGCTTTTAAGGATGGGTTTTAAAATTTGTCTTCATCTGAACTTCTGTTTGGTTTCTTTATGTTCCAAATATAAGTGAAACCATTCTGTATCTTCTTTTATCTCACTTAGGATAATCCTTTCCAGTTTATCCATATTGCCACAGAGAACATGAATGTATCATTTTTAATTGCTGAGTAGTAATCCATTATACATATACCACTATACATATACATATACTATACATATACATCCATTATACATATACATTATACATCATCTTGATCCACTCCTCTGGTCTGGGTCACTTAGGTTGTTTCTGTCTATTGGCTATTATGAATAGTGCTGCTATTAACATAGGAGTTCAGGTTTC
The DNA here is from genome assembly GCA_004024945.1 of Uropsilus gracilis. Taxonomy (NCBI): domain Eukaryota; kingdom Metazoa; phylum Chordata; class Mammalia; order Eulipotyphla; family Talpidae; genus Uropsilus; species Uropsilus gracilis. The sequence goes on from PVHY01008647.1 coordinate 30,848, forward strand.
CTTTTGTATTAGTGTGTAGATACCTAGGAGAAGAATTGCTGGGTCCTTTAGTAGATTGTCTTTTAAGGAATCTCTACATTTCTTTCCATAGGGGCTATAACATTCTACATCCACACCAAAAGTGTAAGAGGATTCATTTTCTTTTTTTTCACACCTTTGCCTGCACTTGTTTCTGGTATGGTTTGCTATAGGCCATTCTCTCACCTGTGAGTTGGTAGCTTTTTGTGGTTTTGATTTGCATTTCCCTGATGATAAGTGATGATTAACATTTTTCATATGGCTATTGGCCATCTGCATATCTTTTTTGGAGATGTGCTTCTTTAGGTCTACCCATTTTTTCATTGGATTGTTTTGTTTTTATTGAGTTGCATGAGCTCTTTGTTGATCTTCAATTTCATTCCTTTAACAGATGTATGGTATGCATATATTTTCTATTCAGTGGCATTGTGTCGTCCTCATTTTGATTACTGTCTCTTTCACTCTACAGGAGATTTTTAGTTTGATGTAGTCTCAGTTGTTTATCTTCTATTTTGTTTTCCTCGCTGCTAAAAGTGAGTCTGCAAATATGTTTATGAAGCTTATGTCATGAAGTGCCTATTTTCCTTCTTTGTATTTTATAATTTCAAGACCTACATTCAAATCTTTTATACATTTTGAGTTGATTTTCATGTTTGGTATGAAATAGTGGTTTAATTCCATTCTTTAGCATATGATTTGAAGTCTGGAGTTGTAATATGTCCATTTTTCCTTTTTTTAAGTCAGGAGTGCTATGTCTATTCAGAGCTTTTCATGGTTCCATATGAGTTTCAATAGTTTTTGTTCTATTTCTTTGAAGAATGCCATTGGAATTTTTATTGGGATAATACTGAATCTGTAAACTGCTTTGAGTATGATGGCCATTAGCAAAATTAAGTCTTCCTCTCTGTGGACAGGGAATATGTTTCCATTTGTTTTTGTTTTCTCTTTCCTTTAGAATGTTTTATAGTTTTCCTTGTGTAAGTTCTTCAATTTCTTTATGGTCAGAGATGATACTTGGTTTGATTCCAATCTTCATTAATTTGTTGATGTTTGCTTTGTGACCCAGTATGTAATTGATCTTGGAGAATGACTGTTGAGTCACAATTTTTAATTAGTTTTGAATGGAGCAGTGTGTAGAATGTTTATGCAAGGAAGTATTTAATTCCCGAAAGGAACTTTATATAAAAGAAACATAATTTAATCTGTAAAAATACTAGCAAGGAAAAATACCAATTGAAACTGGAGATAAGACACCACCGGAATTTAATTCTTTTGGCCACTTTTCATGTCAGTTAAGAAACACACATACTTTCCCTTCAGAGTTTTTGGGTTCAATGATTTAATGTTTTCTTGATATTTCTTTATCCTATTAGTGTCTATAGATTCTATAACGATGTTCCCATTCAATTGCATTGTTTTGTATCTTTCTATCTTCATTAATTCAAGGGTTTTCAATTTCATTAATCTTTTCAAAGTACCAGTATCTTATTACTGATATTTTCCAAATTTCTTTAAACTTTTACTGATAGAATTGTTTTTGGCTTGCAGAGCAAATACAAAGATAATGCAGTTCCCATATACCACTCACCTATTTCCCCATGTTTTAATATTTTATATTCTGACACATTTGTCACAACTAATGAAACAGTATTGATGCATTGTATTAAAGTTCATGCTTTATTCAGATTTCCTAAGTTTACCATATGTACTCTTTCTGTTATAGGATCTCATCCCAGATAGCATACCATATTATATTTAATCTTTGTATCTGTTTTGGTACTTTCTGTTTTTTTTTTTTCTCTTTTATTATTTTTTTCATTACATCATTGTTGTCCCCATAGTACTCGTACCATCATATCACCTGTGAACCGTTGCCATAATCTCTTGTGTTCTTCCCTGTTTTGACAAGGCTCTCACCCCCAACCCCACCCCCCCCCCTTTCCCTGGCTGAATCTTTGGTTGGCTTGCTAATTTTAACTTTTTTTTTGACCTTTTTTTTTTTTGCTTTCTCTGTATTCCACATATAACTGAGACCATCCAATACATTTTTTTCCTTCTTATTTATTTTGGCTATTATAATCCCTTCCAGCTCCATCCATGTTGCAGCAAATGGAACAATTTTTTTTGATTACTGAGTAATATTCCAGTATATCAATATACTAAATCTTTTTTATCTGTTCCTTTATTTGGGGGCATTTGAGTTGTTTCCATTGTCTTGCTTTTTGTAAATAGTGCTGCAATAAACATCGGCATGCAGGTTTCCTTGTTTTTGATGAACTTAGCAATTATAAGGATTATGGATCAGATATTTTGTAGACTGTTTGAGATATTTTTTATGATTAAACTTGCAGTAGGCATTTTTCAGAGAGAGGTAATGTACCATTTTCATTACATTTTATTTAGAGTAAACAGCTTTATTGACATAGTTAACAAAATTGTATGTATTTGGACTCTACAACTTGTTTTCACATACACATACAGTGAAACAAGTACTACAGTCACCTCAGTCAGTATATCTATTACTTTATGTAATTATGTGTATGTATTAAAAACTGAAGGTCTACTTTTCATATATTTTCTGGTTGATCTAGGCTTAAGCAAGATCTGATAGGACTGCATTCATTCATTCATTCATTTATTCATTCATTCAGCTTTTATTCCCCCCCAATATCTTTTTTTGTCTTTATTTTTAAAAAAATTATGTTACTTCTCTTGAAATAATGTTAGTTCACAACACTGTATACGATTTAGGGGTATAAGTTTACAGCTCTTCAGATATGTTAGTGTGCCATACCTACTACCAAAGTACACAGTCCATTGGTTCCCTCCCATTTTGTTCTCCATCTCCTACTTCCCACTCTGGTAGCCTCAATTCTATAATCAGACTTACAGTTTTGTGGTAGTCCTAATTCTATAGTTAGAGTTCTAGGTTTGTCTGTTCTTTGTTTCATTTCTTTATAACCCACATATGAGTTAATCTTCTGGTATTTGTCTTTCTCCTGGTTTATTTTACTTAACACAATGCCCTCTGGTTCCATTCATGTTGTTACAAATGGCAAGATTTCATCATTTTTTTTATAGCTTAGTAGTATGCCGTTATATATAAATAACACACAGATATAGATTTTCATGAGAAGCCACTTTATGTCATTTTAACTTTTAAAGATTGACAACTGATTCAAAACTTGAAAACAAGCCAAAAAATGCCAAGAAAAAACCATGAGAACAAAAACTAAAATCCTGTGCCAGTTAAACTGAATGAACAAAAGACTTGAGGACTAAAATCCATGTCTCCTATTGGCTTGTCATTTGACAACTTCTGATCCAGTTGTCTGTTGTGATTCTGCGGGCAACAACATGGTACTGGGGCTGTTGCTGAAACTCTTAACTTGGTCCAGAAATCCTGTGTTGAGTATTTAACAGCTCATTGACTGATGAAGGAGGGATGTTTAGGAAACTCTTCATGTCAAGTAGCCTTGAGTCTTTCTTTGTTAGTGTGGTTTAATTTCACACTTTTGTGTATAAGCCAAATTGTCTGACACATGGAGATATCTCAAAGTCACAAGTCATGTCACAACATTTTCTTAATCTTTAAAGGGTATTTAATCTTTGGCTGAAAAAAATGTGGTATATCTACATGATGAACTACTACGCATCAATCAAGGAGAACAAACATATGTCGTTCACATCAACATGGATAGAACTAGAAAGACTCATATTAGCAGAAATGGGCCAAAAAGAAAAAGAGAAATACAGGATGGTCTCACATATATGATGGATAAAGGGAAAAACAAACAAACAAATAAGAAAAAATAAAGATAACCAATGGGACTGAACAATGGAGTTAGAGAGGAGAGGGAAGAAGGTGGGGGAGGTGAAGTCCACAAAAGAGTAGGATGGAAGTGGGAAAGCTCTGGGGTACACAATAATGTAATGTAAATAAAAACACACATATATAGTATATTAAAAAAATTAAATTAAAACAAAACAAAGCAAAAATATGTTAATTAAACCAGTTAAAAAAATAAAGGGCATTTTAATCTTTAAAGGGCATTTTGCTTAATATAGGATTTATTAGTACAGGTTTAGTTTTTATTGTGTACATAAATAAAATGTTCCATCTTGAAGCAGGATTCTTTCTTGATGAATGACTTTTTTTTTTTTTGAGACTAGGTCTTGCTATTTTTGCCCATGGAACCGCAGGCTCTCGTTGGCCGGGGTACCACAGACTCAAGCAATCTCCAGCCTCAGCTTCCCAGGTAGCTGGGATGACAGGTGCGCACCACCACGCCCAGCTATTTTTTTTGGAACTAGGTCTCACTACGGGCCCCAGGCAGGACTCGAACCATGATCCCTAGCCCTGGCCACTTCATAGGCTGAAGCTTACAGGCACGAGCCACCGTGCTTGGCCTTCTTGATGAATGATTATCCTCATTCTCATATTTGTTTCTCTTTGTATTATGTTCCTCAAACCTCTGGTTGTCTTTATTATTTTTGTCTTCATGACTAGTTTCCAGCAATTATTATGTGTCTTGTTGTGCTTTCCTTTGTTTTATCCTGTTTGAGCTTTGTTGTTGGATTCTGGATTTTATTTTCAAATTTTAAAGTTTGTCAGCCTTATTTCTTCACATTTATTTCTCTTTATCATCTTCACAATTTATATGATATGGTCCAGCAGACTACCAGTCATTATTTTTAGCCTTTCGCATGCTATCTCTGTCTTTCGATTCGTATAACATAGGCTCCCCTTGTCCACCAGGATTATGTTCTAAAACCCCCATGAATAATTGAAATTTTATATAAGAACAAACCCTACTCTGTGTGCTATGTTTTCACCTATATGTACTTAACTATAATAAAATTGAGCATAGTAAGAGATGAACAACAGCAATAATAAAATCGAACACATATCGATATATATTGTAATAAAAGGTACTACTCCCCACCCCAAAATACCTTGTTATATGAAATATTGAAAATCACATTTGCCTTTGGGTAACTGAACCCATGGAAACTGAAACTGTGAATAAGATGAGAATATTATAATTTAAAATTTTCTGGCCTTATGGTTACAATTTTTTGTGTTATGTAATCTATTCTAGCAATCAAATAAAATCATAATTTCATATATGTTTCCATTTCATAAATTTCACTTGGGCCTTTAAAAACTGTCTTTTATTTTGTTCCTGTTGTCATGTCTTTTCTTTAAATTATTAAACTTGTTATAGTAGCTATTTCATAGTCTGTTTTAGTTTCATCATCTCTGCCTTTTCCAGTGTTGTACCAGTTGTTTCTACTGTTATGTTTCAGTTTCCCACTTTTTTAACACAGGCAGTAACTTTTTAACTGTTAACTTTTGGATATTGTTTAACTTTTGGATATTGTGAATTGTACATTGTTTTTGATTTATGGAGTCAATCTTTGAATATGATGGAGTTTATGTTTCTTGAGAATCAAGCTTGCTGATTTTGAAGTTTGATTTAAAGTTGAGTTAGGGCTGGGCATGGTGGCACATACCTGTAATCGCATCCTCGGATCAAGGCTGGGACCAGGAATTGCTTGATTCCCTGGGTTCGAGACCTGCCCAGAGCAACAAAACGAGACCTAATCCCCCAAAAAATAGCTGGCGTGGTGGCACATGCCTGTAATCTCAGCTACCTGGGAAGCTGAGGGTGGGAATCGCTTGAGTCTGTGGTACCCTGGGCAGCGTGAGCTTGTGGTTCCCTGGCAAAATGGCGAAACCTAATGTCAATAAATAAACAAATTTATTAATTAAGCTGAGTTAGAATGGATCTAAAGGAGCCTTTTTTCCCCCCTTTGGATTTATTTACGCTTCCTATAGTATAACCTTTTGGAGATATCTGCAGATGCTTTGAGTATTTAACAGAGTTTATTCTTCTCTGACTTGAGGGATCGCAAATGTCCTGAGTAAATTATCAGTATTTTTCAGTTTATTGCTTTTGTACAGTTTTTTCTTCCAGCAGTCATAAAGTTTAATCCCAACATGTGTATCTTAATTTTGCAACCAGTAACACAAAAGTATCTTCAGGCTGATGTCTGACTCTCTTTCTCTGTGTAATTTCCTTTTCTCTGGTACTTTACTCTCCAAATTCCATCAGCCTTGGTCTGCCCTAACTTCCATTTCTGTCTCCTCAGATTCAGTGATACTATTGTATTCTACTTGTGTTCCCTTTTCCCTTTGCCAATATTCATAAAGTGCCTCCAGTTTAAGTCCAAGATTATCCTAAGATTTCAAGTGAATCTTATATTTAAATCTTATGTTTATTTTCCTTCGCCTAGAGATCACAGTCCTGTGCTTCCTGTTTTCTAATATCTAAAAAAAACCTGTTTCATATATTTGGCCTGTTTTTCTGGTTGTTTATAGCAGGAGGTCAAGTTCAATGTTAGTGAGTTGATCATGGCAGGAAATGGTATGACTTTAGTTTCATTTTTAGCACAATATTAATTATGTCATCTAAAGTCTACCACTAAAAGAATTTTATTCCACAGATTATTTAAAATCCTTCAAAAAGCATGTTTAAATAAAATCTAGAAATAGTAAAATCTTTTAACTTACATCCTGGGTTATGTTTATTTCAAAAAACATTTATGGAATATTACTATTCAGAAAATAGTCACTGTAAATACCTAATTTCCATTTTACTTTATCCTCAGTTAACACACTTGTTTTGATTCAGTGATTTGTAGATAAGATCTATAAGTTTGCTTAATAGGGAGCCAAATTTACTGGCACAAATCATAAGATAAAGGACCCATATGGTAGTTAGAAGCATCCAAGATAAAGAAATGTAACCATAGCAATCGCTGTTGTCCATGTAAAATGTTTATTTATGCTACCTTTGGAAAATCTGGAGTGATTACACAGATAACAACTACATCATTATCAACCATTAATTACTATTAATGAACAATTCATAATTTCTCCAATGGCTGCATGATTATGATATAATAAGAGACTTTCAGCAATAACCATATTTATAGTTCTTATGTATCCTGTTACATGTATACCAAATATTTTTAAAAAATGATTGTCCTATGAGGATATAGTAACTAAATTCCTTGTCCCTTAGTGAGGAAAGTTTAAAGTAAGGATTGTAGGAATTCATAACAATTGGTATGCACAAGTACTAGATAATAGAGCACCATAATCAACTAGAGAATTTATCCTGAGTCAGCATTGGTCTCAAGGTTATACTTCTTAATGATGCTGCTAAACAACCTTTAACTAATAGGACATTCCTTCTGTCCACACACACCATATACCCCACCAAACTCACGCAGAATTATGAGATCTAAAATGAATTTGGAGAAACCTTGCTGCAGACTTTGAAATTAATTAACAAAGAAATTAATGCAGCCTATGTTTATTTTTTATCTCATTGTGGACTATTTGACTATTTTGTGTGTGTATCTGTATTTTTAATATCTCAAAAATTGGCACCAATAGAATTGAAGGTACTCAAAATACCAAGTTTTGTAAAACTAAAAGGATATTTCAGTAATTCGAGGAGAAATAACAAAATATATGAAGCTCTTTGTAGCATCATGTGGCTTCATGCTTTTGCTTTCACTTAAATGTTCATTAAATACTACCTCATGTATTTGTAACCTACCAAATTACATTGATGTTCTAATTCGGTGAAGTAAGAAAAGGAAAGTAGCTACTGATAAGAAGACTAAGAGGAAAGAATCTATTCTTAGGTGGAATAAACTGTTTTGCAAAGTAACAGAGTGTATGATCTTGGTGAAAGATTATAACTTGAGGTTTTTAATCTTAAGTTTATATGCCTTCAGTATATGATCATATATATCTCAACCTTTTTTGTTGTTGTTGTTGTTTCATGGCCTTGGGGGGGAGAAACTCCATTTTTAGAAGGAATAAGCCTTCACTTATTCTTAAGTTTTCATTTTAAAACATTAAATTTTAGATAGTAAAGACCTGCCCTTACTTGTATTAATGTCTTATTTCTATATTGTACTTGTATGGTTTAAATCAAGATGCTTCCAAAGAGGTGCATGACCACAAAACAGTGATGAGGATTTATGACTTTCAGTAGGAGAAAATTAAATAGGATAGTATACTGTCACCATTTAGTTGGTTCTACTTTTGATAACATGTGCCAAAGATTGTGAACCAGCTGCTCCTTACTCCACTGAGATGCTTAAGGATTTTTGGTCTGCATAGCTGAATTGTTAGTTAGCATTATCCTTAATTAAAATGGATCATGATCTAAATGATATATGAGATTCTTCCTGAAGTAAGGGGATAAACCTTTTGGAGGCCCCTCTAGATCCAGAAAGAAACTTAAGATAGCAATTTGAGAGTTGTAATCAGAATTAGATACATTTAAAATAGAATTACTCAGCTAACCATGTGTTTTTCAATTTTTTCAATCTGCTGTGGACTAAACTTTAGAAAGTACAATAAAATCAATAACTAGAGAAATTGAACAAACTTATTAGATTCAACAGAAATAAAATTATTCTGTCAAATTTCTATAAAGGTGTCTATTCTCTATTTTTGTCTTCATCTTGATATTATTTGTGTTTTAGTCTACCAGAGGTGTGAGAATAAAGTTTTGAGTAGTACTGATTTCAACAGAAAGTATTAAAAATACTTCCCCTTTTATTGTTTACATCTTAGCGTCATTTAAGTGCAAATTCCTGTCTAATCTGAGTTGTAATATTACCTTTGCTTCAAATATTTTCTTGAGTTCAAGATTATTTGGGAGTCCATCCTCTGTGCCCCTACTATACTCCAAAGAGGCCTTCATTATATCAGTTACTCTATTAATTCATTTTAAACAATGTATAAACAATCCTTTAGATCTAGGGACTTGGGGAAGATTTGTGGTATATAATAGACATTAAAAATCCTTTTAATGACTGAAATTAAGAAATGCTTGAATAAATTGCAGTAGAATCACAAGGCTCTAACACCACATACTGGGCAAAATGAAACTTCACTTTTTGGAAAGAAGAAAGTTTTTTAGTTTCAAAAATTCGATACTTACTGAATCAAGTTCTTATAAAAATGATTTATTAGAGACAAACGAACATATACACACCTTACATAGCTGTATAACACAGACTGGGAGAAAAAAGCAACTATCACTAAGCAAAGTTAGCATTCAAAGCTAGAAATTAACCTAGAAGAGGTGAAAATCATAAGGATTTTAGAGTTGTGCAGTTTTCTTATATTTTTGATGTGTAATCAAGTAGGCAAATGAATATTTAATTTTTAGTACACCCTCCTCTGAGGCTGTACAACTATTTCTTTTGCATTCTGTTCCGTAGAGATTGGTTTAGGAGACTGACGAACTTCACAGTCTGAAGTAATAGGATGTTGGCACTGCCCTTGGGGAAAGTTCAAATATTGCTTGCATCACTTCTTGGGTATGCACACATTTCCAGTTCCCACAGAGAAGCTGATTCTCAGCAGAAGGCAGATAGACACAGCCAGACTGAGTCACAACTTGAGAATCAGGGAAGCTATTTTTTAAAGGAATAAAGACCCTGAGTAGGATCAAATTTCTGTAGCTAAACAGGAAGTAATGAAGCTATATTTAAATCTGGATTACACTTCGAGGGAACCCATTCCAACAGTTGCACATATTGTGCCATAAATCAGTTTTGAGTCACATGGAAATCACCTTTCTGGTTTTTGATTCTCCTTCACATACATTGACTGATAAACTGTTGTTTCTTAACCTGACCTACCAGCTGTGTAATTCTCTAAGTATTGTCCTTAGGAAACACACAAGTCATGTGGGTAAGTGCAAATTATTATTAGAAGTTTATTGGAAAATTCCCACAATTCCTGCAGTAGGAAAATAAGTTACTTTTGTTTATAAAATTAAGTCCACTATATTGAAATGAGTGAAAATTAAAGGACACCATCCTAAAAAACCAATGGCATGATTTTCAGACATCCTGAATCGTAAAAATTCTATTTAGAAATTCCTTAGTCTTTAAAAAAACTTCTTTCTTTTCCTCACCTCTTTCCTCTTTATCTCTTTATGTCTCTACTCTCTAAACAGAATTAAATGTCTTCTGTGAGAGGGATCTAATCTTTGTTTCTTTGTAACAAACATATTACCTCATACATATGTGAGACAGGTAAACATAGGTAGGTAATACAGTTCTACTTCACTCCCTCTATAGTTGAGTATAAAAGCAAAGGGAAATTAAATGACTTGCTCAAGCACAGTCTACTAGATGTTTATGGGTGGGACCGATTAGACCTAATTTTCTAATTTGAAAGTCTATGTTCTGTAATCCAGGCCAGCTCTGATTTGTCAGCATTTGATATGCTACTTTACCTATAATGAAATTTCATTAAAATAATATTTTACTGATATTTAGATCACTAATTCTAAGCGATGTTTTCTTTCTTTCTTTCTTTCTTTTTTTTTTTTTTTGAGACTAGATATCCACTATTTTTGCAGGTTCACGTTGCCTGGGGTACCACAGACTCAAGCAATCCCCAGCCTCAGCTTTGCAGGTAGCTGAGATTACAGGTGCACACTACCATGCCCAGCTATATATTTTTTGGAACTAGGTCTCGCTATGTGCCCCTGGTGGGACGCAAACCGCGATCCCTGGCCCCAGCCGTGTTTTCCTAGGCTGCTGCCTACAGGCATGCACCACCATGCCTGGCTAAGTGATGTTTTCAATACTGTGTAATGTGGACTAATACAAGGGCTAAGAATTACTAAACTTGTTTGAATTATTGTTGTTTCTTGCTAAATATTATTCTACCACTTAATGTGTCTTTAGTACTTATTATGTCACCTTGGGAATGTGTCACATTTACTCATCTATACACTGGAAATAATACCTACCTCACAAGGTGCTAAAAAGTAATTGTGTAGTATATAGTGATTTTCAATGAATGGTGGATATTATTATACTTTAACACATTTATTTTCCTCCTCAAAAATGTACTGCTGAAAATAAACCACTCTTTTATGACATCACAACAGATCAAAATTGTTCATTATAGTCACATTTTTCCCTTGATATGTCCAAGAAAAAAACAAAGGAATTTTAATGAGCTGTGAATTAAATTCATTGAATTTTGCATTTATTATTCTAAGACTTATACGATTATTAATGAATAAGAATTTTCCTTCCATCTATAATAAAGAAACAAATATATATTTACAATATAGTATTTAATAATATTCATATTTATTAATAATATTGTTCAAAGAACCTATAAAAATCTTAGAGTTCTATAGCATATTGAATATATAATCCCCCTGGTTCCAAGATCAAACACTTAAGAGAGTTCTAAATCTTGTAAATACTTGGGGATGTCAGTATAGCCATATCAAATGAAAAAATAATGAAATTTAAGACATTATAGATTTTTAAATTTAAGAAATAAGAGTCCCTAATTCTCAATGTTTTCTCTTTGTGGTACTTATTTTAAGTGATTTTTTAAAAATAAGTAAATAGTTGCCAGTGGCATCATATATGTATTAAAAATCTATTCCTTTGCATATTTGGGGACCAGTCACACTCACTAATAAAAGAATGAAACAGACACATTAAAGTGATTACTGAATATTTGGGTTAATATCCTATGTACTTTAAATTTAGTGATTAATATTACTGTTTTCTCTACCTTTATTTTTAGTTTCTATATTTTTCATTTTTTGCTGCCTTTTAAAATTTTAATTGAGCGTATCCTATGATTTCATTTTCTTTCCTTTCTTAATATATTCATCACACCACTGTTCTTTTTTTCTAATTACGTTTTTAAAGGTGATTGTTCTAGCATATTATACATTTACACCAAACCAAGCCCACTTTGATATAACACTGTTACTTCACCATGCAAGCGTCTCCCCTCATAACAGTGGAATTAAGCTCAATTCCTTGCTCTGGCATGCACCCTCAGTTTTAGTACATAATTAAGTCTACCTTAGAACAAACTGGTTATGGGGGTGGGGTGGGGTGTGAATCCCTGGGATTACAAAGATGTGAAATTTATATATAAATAATTTTTTTTAAAAAAGAACAAACTGGCTATTCATCAATATGCTATGTTATGTTAGTATTTATTTCAGGTTATCAGAGTATTATTTGGTTTCCATGTTTATTTTCACTAAAGTAAAATGTTAAGCTTCTTAAAAACTTGTAATTATCTCTTTTTGCATATTTAAGGTTTTCTCCAAATGGTTTTGCTAATATTAAAAATAATTTTGAGAAAATCTGGAAAGTCCAGATAATAGTTTCAGTATCAGTTAAATTGAGATTTCTGGGGGGAAAATTCTTAAGAGGATAGTGTTTTTTGCCTCTTGCCCTTTTACCTATTTCACAGTATTCTTATTGTCCTATTTTAATGCTATTCTCTGTCCATAGCTTTGAAGAAGCATAAACTATTTGTTTAGGGAAAACATCTCATTGGAGATGAGTATTTGACTATCCTTTTCCCATTATTCCTTGATTTTCATGTGGTCTTCATGGTATTAGAGGTTGAATTAAAGTCAAAGTGGTACTCACTGACCCTTCTCACTACAAGTCTGAAGTTACCTTCTTTAATTTTAGACCTTTCTCAGTTTTATTAACTCAACAAGTATTTAATGAAACCTACCAAATAGTGGGAGGGACACTGGGGAATAAAAATAGTCATGGATAGTCTCATGGGTGTTACAGGCATCAATTAGTACTCTCATGATATCTCACAATAATGTCCAAATGCAACTACAGCAGTAATAGAGAGATACATTGGATTGTGAAGGCCTGTAATGGAGATTTGGCCTAGTCTGGGAGTTCAGGAAAATGACCCTTCTCTCTTGAAGCAACTCTTAAAGTGAAACTTGAAGCATGAGTAGGAAGGTGATGAGGGGAAAAAGATTCTTATAAGTAGAGGGAATAGTATGTACTAGAGCCCTAGACAGGAAGGAGAATACCAGTTGTAGTAAACTAAAATGATTCAGATTTGTCTTTAAGAGTGAGTCTGAAAGGATGGGATAGGTAGGGACTGACCAGGCTTTCATAAGAAATTGTGTTTTGTGTTATATAGTTTATGTAGCAGTAGTATAAAGCTATTAAAAGGTTATAAATATAGAATGCAGTGAATTTGTATTTTGAAAAAGTCTCATACTGTGGTGAGAATAATGGTTTGCAGGAGACCACAGTAGACGTAGGTAGTTGAATTTAGGGGGTTATTGTAGTCCACAAGAGATAAGAGGAAGACATGACTATGATTTGGGCTGGTGTAGCTGGACAGATGTGGTGCCTTTTACTAGGGTAATGGACATTGGAATAAGATCTGTTTTCAAAAGTTCCAGGGTTTGGCTTTATGCATTTTGGATTTGACACCTAGCCACAAATAGTCAAATTGAATATATGAGTATGTTGCTCAAAGGAGGCAAGGTTTGAGTTGGAGATATAAGTTGATGTAGTATCTGTGAATGAAGAAGTTTGTGGTGAGAATTTGGAGAGGGAGTGCCAAGGATCCAACTTTGAAAACATCCCAAATGTCTGGAGACTATATAGAGAAGAATAAACAACAGAAGTAGAAAAGGTATTGATCAGACAGGTTAGAGAAAAAACAAGAGGGTTTGTTGTTGTTGTTTTAAAGATTTTGATAATAACCTTAGGAACCATTTGTAGTTTCATTTCTATTTTAAATGTTTTCTTTTTAAAAAGTGTTTGATCACAATAATTGTCTGTTAAAAATCTTTAGTCCTTCTAGACATGTCTTTTCTCTTAAATGAGTAGCAAATTGTCTACATGTCAGGTACGTGTTTTTGAGTTCTGCTACTTAGAAGGGAGGTAGTTTTTGCCACAGGAAGTGTTTTATCGGGAAGCAGATGTGATCCAGTGATAGGAGGTGGGAAGGGGATGTTTTGTTATTAATTACTTGATCTGTATAAACAAGGACTTTGTATTTTTGAAAGATGTCTTCTCATGATTTTTAAATCATGAGGTGATCTGTTATGTACTCTTATTGTATTAACAGAAATCCAGGATTCATTCTAAACTGTAGTATATGTCTTGTCTTCTATTACATAATGGATATGTAGGCTATACAGACTAAGATTTCAGCATAGAAAAGGTGTTCTGAAGATAGGAAGTGATGGTAGAGTCTTTGTGAACTGAAAAAGCTCAGGTTTTGCCTTTTCATCTCTACTTACTCCCCTTAGTTGAAATAAATCTGAAAAGACATTTTAATGGGAAATGGTATATTGTCTTTAAAAAAGAAAAAAACTGTAGCATTTATACAAAATAACACTAAAATACCTGGATGTAATGTCACACTTATTCTGAAAACCTGAATTTTTCAACTGTGTTCTGTAGATGATAATATGGAAATACTAATTTAAGTAGGTTATGGAACCCTGAACTAGAAACTAGGGTAAACATGTTTTATTATTTTTCATTTTTCTTGTTAACTGGGTAATTATGGACAAATCTATTATCTGAGCTTGTTTGACTATTCATAATATAAAATAATTGTTTCAATTCATTGTTCTCTAATTCTCATTTAGAATAAAAATACACATGCTCTGTATTAATATGAAAATGAGAATCTTATATTAGTTATATTACATATATTGCTAACAAAAATAACAAGAAAAAGAAAATAACAGTTTTTTGCTCCATTTTTATTCTACACAATATATACCTGATGTGTTAATGATAATCTTTAAACAAACTGGGATCATGCTCTACTTTGTATAGTCGATCATCTTTTTCTACCTCATATATTAGGCCTTTTAGCACATAAATTTATGTCTGAAGTATTTTCTTATTTTATGAATGTACTCACAGTTAAAAATGAAAACTGGAAAGATATAAGCTGGTTTTTCAGTTGTACTGCCCACAGGATATCATTCTTAAAAATTGTGTGGGTCTTTGTAGCACATTTAATAGGTGTGTTTCTGTTTGTATAGATAGGTACTTGATTTATTACATCATTCTCTTATTGATGGTCATTAACATCCTCATTGCTTCCTTCCGTTAAAGAATGGTGCAAATTATAAAATGCAGATTTTTTTGATTTTTAATTGTGCTTTAAATTATGTTGTAAATAGTCTTTACTGCTTCCAAGGAGATTTGATCAGAATTTATTTTTAATTTTTTACTTGCTACCCACAGCACTAAGTCTCTATGATATTCATACCTTCGTTGAATGTTATTTTTAATTATATTTTTTATTGAGGTAGCATTGGTATATAGCACTGTACATATTCAGAAGTGAAGGTTCACACCTCTTTAGATGTATGCTACCACACATTTTCTACCACCAAGGCACCAGTAATCCTCCAGCAGACTCTATTGGCCTCCTCCACATTTTCTCACTGAGTCTTTGAGACAGATGTTCTCTTCTACCTTCAAATTCCAATGCTTATTTTGATGAACCTGACTGAATCTCACAGGAACCTTAGAACTCCTTTAATCCTCTTATTTTAAAATTTATCTACAGCTCTGCCCAATTTGGTCTATGAACATAAGTACCACCTTGGAGCTTATTAGGAATGTAGAATCTCAGATTCTCACCCACGTACACAAAAGCAAAATTTACATTTAATTTAATCTTCTGGTGATTCATGCAATGTAAGAAACACTGATCTGGAAGCAGATCTGTTGCTTTGTGGTTATTGTGGTGGATCTTCTGTGCTCACATCTTGAGTTTGGCCTCTTCATTCTTATTTTCAGATAAAGAGAGCAGAATGAAAAGTGAAACATGAAAAAAATTGAACTACAGAGGTGGATTTACCCTCTGCTTTTATTATGATTCTCATTAATCAGGTCACCTTTTAAATGGAAATTTTCCCCTGTGTTTTACTATGCTGGTTAGAAGGAAGAGAAGCAGAAATTGTCTGTTACACCACAATACTCATTTTGAAAATGAATATTTGTACCATATGGTTAATATTAGGGAACAAGATGAGTATTATATACAGTTTGTGTTTGCTTAATGTGCTGCTTATCCGAGAAATGCTAGCTGAGCATAGAAAACTATATCTAGGTAAACCTGCATACTTGGTAAGAAATACTAAATATACATTTAGTATATATCTGATATATAAATATCAGACATTTTCAACTGTCTTCATTGTTACATTATCAAGTCATATCCATCCTCTTACACTGTTAACACCTGATTTTAGATACCCTCTTCCACCACTTCACAAAGATACAAAAGCTAAAGCCTTTCTGACATCCAGTTTCATAGGAACACAAACTTTATACTTTTTTTAAGGTAACAGTCCATATTTATTTTAGCATCCATATTTGCCATTTTACATGTTTGAAAGCTGGGCATGGTGGCTCGTGCCTGTAAGCTTCAGCTTATGAAGCGGCTGGGGCTAGGGGTCGCGGTTGGAGTCCTGCTTGGGGCAACACAGCGAGACCTAGACTCAAAAATTAGCCAAGTGTGGTGGCGTGGGCCTGTAATCCCAGCTACCTGGGAAGCTGAGGCTGGGGATTGCTAGAGTCTGTAGTACCCTGGAAACATGAGCCTGCAGTTCCATGGACAAAAATAGCGAGACCTAGTCTTAAACAAACAAAAACCATTTTACATTTTTAAAATGATCTATAGTTTTATTAACTTCCTGTTCTTTTATGTCATTGTTGATATTTCTGAGTATTGCTATGTAACCCCATCTCTATAAGACCTGTAGTTTTATTGTGTAATTTTGATTAATATGGTTGATTTTTTTGCACTGCAAAATTGGCAGAATTGACTATAACAGAATCTTAAGATCAAGAACATCACAGAAGAGATTTTAGTTCTATCCTTAATGCTTCAGGTGTGATAAAAATGAGCTTACTACATACATCTCTTTTGCCTTATGAACTTCCCTTTTTATGATCTAGTTAAAAAAAATTTTTTTTGGTATATTGTAATCCCCCCCTTAGTTCTCCCATCACCATATCACTGATGAGCAGTCACCAATTCCCTGTGTGTTCATCCTTCCCATTTTGTGCCTCCTCCCCCTCCTTTTCTGTATATTTTTGTTCTATGGTCAACTTGTTAGTTTTGACTTTATCTTGTCATTTTGTTTGGTTTCTCTATATTTCATATGTAAGTGAGACCCTCTGGTATTCCCCTTCTTAACATAAACCTTACCTGATTAGCTTGCCCATTTCAGGAGGGCAGGGGACAGTGTCTGTTTCATTCTTTCTTGTTCCTCTATTCCTAGTATGGTGTCTGATATGCAGTAAGTGCTTGATACCAGTTTGAAATGTGACAATTTGAGTGTAAGTATTTGCATATTTAGAGAATTTAGATGTTTCTTTTGACTTACAACTAGAATGATTCCTAAAGCTGTATCTTAAGTATTATAATTATTGTTAAGAAAAATTTTAATTGAGGTAATACTTCAGGGAGAAGAAACATCCTTATTCTCACACTTCCATCAGCAGCCAACATTTATAATCAGATTCTCAGTGAATGTAGTAATTCAGTGGTGCTAGTGTCAATATTTCTGATTTTAATAAATTATTAAATACTTTCTTAAAAATTCATAGAATTTGTTTTATATTTGAGAAAAGTGAGAGAATCAAGAGTGTTAACTTGCAGTCTTAAATTTAGATTAAAGATGGAATTGGGAGAAATAAGTAACAAAAGTGGCAGTAGACTTTCATAATGAGAAAGGATAATTTGAAGCATTTGTCAAATCAGACTTAGCTGTGTTAAAGATAAATCTTCCTTATATCTTTGATTGTTACTACATAGGGAGTGTCACTTGTTCAGCCTGTTCTTTTTGCTCTTATTTCGCTTGAATCTTACTCTGTGTTATTTAATGTTTTGCAGTTCCATATTCCTCAACTAAATAGGGAAGCTTATGGTAAGAATAAGTTTAGTTCCTCAAAAGAACTGAGTTGAAGAATTTAGAAACTAGTCATTATTTTACCCGTATTTATACTTAGCACAGAAAATTATTTTCTCATGTAACACTGAGTTCCAACTTTCACAGTATTCATTTCAAGGTGGAAGTTCCTCACTGTGCAGTGTTCCTTAAAATTAGATCCTTGATTTTCTTTTTCTTTATTGAGTTAATATTGGTTTACAGTGCTGTTTGTATAGTAGAGCCTTAATTTCAGTGAAAATATTTTTATAGGTGATCTCTTTGTTGTTGTTGTTGTTGTTGTTTTTGACACTAGGTTTTGCTTTGTTGCCCAGGTAACCACAGGCTCATGTTGCCTGGGGTATCCTGGACTCAAGCAATTCCCAGTCTCAGCTTCCCAGGAAGCTGGGATTACAGGCGCGCACCACCATGCCCAGCTATTTTTTGAGACTAGGTCTCGCTATGTTGCCCCAGGTGAGTCTCGAACCCACAGACTCAAGCGAGCCTTGGTCTCGCTTCTGTAGACTGAGATTAAAGGCACACACCACCATGCCCAGCCTTTTAGGGTGATCTTAATTAACTTTTGTCTCCTATAAAACTTGTGAAGCTAGATAATTTGGTATAGTACTCAACAGATACTCTGAAACAAGGAATATTGAAGAATTAATAGCAATTAAAATGTGTTACAGATCCACAGAAATTCATTGTGATATTTGTGTAACATTTTATTTTGATGTTATCTCACACCTATAGATATTTGCTAGATCATAAGAAACTCCCATGTACACTTTACATAGATTCAACAATAGTGTATGTAATGCCCCATGTGTTTTTATCAACCACATATTTTGTTGCAGTTTTTTCTTGAATCTTTTGAAGTTAAGCTGAAATATAATGCCTCCATATCTCTAAATACTTTCATGTGGATTTTCCTAAGAAAGAGAATACTTTATTTTGTAATCACAGTAAAATTGTCAAAATGTGAAAAATTGGCATTGATATAATTTTATTACCTAATCCATAATCCATATTCAGATTGAGTCAGTTATCCCAATAATGTCCTTTTATGCTGTTATGTTCCCCCACACACATTTCAGCATCCAATCCAAAGTTATCTGTTGGTTTTAGATGTCTCCTTTGAATTGCACCAGTTCTGTTCTTTCTTTAATGTTATTGACATTTTTGAAGCAACAAAGACAGTTATTTTGTAGAACTTTAATTTGAGGTTGCCTCATTTTGCTTATGATTAGGTTTAGATTATGGATTTTTTTGTAGAAATAATATACAGGTGGTATATCTTTCCTATTTTGTCATATCAGGAAGTACATTATGTCAGTTTGTTCAAGTATTAATATTCATTCATTCATTCATTCATTCATTCATTCATTCGTTTTAATTGATTTACTTCTTAAGCCTGGAGTTCACAATTGTTCACCTAAAACACTGGATAAGCAAACTTACCAATTAGAGTTAAGTATTGCTCATAGTTTTTAAATGTAAATTTTAATTACAGAAAAATATATAATTCATGAGAGATTAGTTGCGTGAATTTTGGCAAAACATAGACCCTTATTCACATTTCTGTTAAGACTTAGAAAATTTTTGACTGTTCACAGAGGCTTTGTGGTGTGTCTCTCTCATTAATCTTTCCACCACTAACAACCGCTTTTCTAATGTTTTTCCATTATAGACTACTTTAGCTATTTTAGAATTCCATAGAAATGGAATCATCCAGCATATACTGTGTCCAGTTTCTTCTGCTGATATAGTATCTGTGATATTCACCCACATTGTTTTGTGTATCAATAGTTTATTCTTTTATAGCTTAGTAGTATACTAATTATGAAAATACAGTTTATCATTTTACTGTAATGGACACGGGTTGTTTCTACTTTAGACTATTATAAATGAAGCTGCTGTGAGCATTCAAGTATATTATTTTGAATATTCCAGTATATTATTTTGAATAACTACCTTTGAGTGGAACTGCTGGAACTGCTGGGTAACAGTGTAGATGGGATGTTTAACTTTACTTTTAAAATTCTCAAATTAGTTTCCTAATAATTGTATTACCTTATATCCTCATTTTCAGTTATGAATTTTTGGTTGCTCCACATCCTCATCCTTGAAATATTTAGTCATCCTAGTGGATGTAGTGTCTCACTACACTTTAATTTACCTTTCTCTAATTACTAGTGACTTGGAGTACTACTTTCATATGTATATGATCTTTCTATACCTTTTTTTTTTTTTTTACTGCCCTTCCTTATATTCCCCTTGCTCATTGGTAACTTTACAACGTTAAAAACACCCATTTATATGGGGGAAAAATGTTCATTTTGTCCTATTTTCACCTACTCTTATTATTTTTTAAAATGTATTTTATTTATTTTTATTCTTTAAATCACAACCTCGGTAAATGGTTTTTGGCATACCTTCCCCTCCCTTTGGGACTCCCTCCATTCTCTCAAACCCCTCTCTTTGTTGTTTGCTAGTCTGTGTTAAGTATCTTTCTTTCCTGTGGCAGTGTCCTTTCATTGGGTGAGGGGCTTGTTCTTGGGACCAGGAGAACCATGCTGGTAGATTTTCAGCGTTGACCTTGCACTGGGCAGTCAGTCAGTCTATATATATTTGTGGTCTTTACATTTTTCTTGTTGCAGGCTGTCATCTCTTCTCCCTTCTCTGTTGTTTGCTGACTTACCTTATGGTTCTGGTGTCAGGTTTAGGGTGTCTCAACCCAGCCAGTGTCAGTGAAGAAGTTTCTCTGTGGATACAGGAATCTGTGAATGGCCATTGTAAATCATCTCCTCTGCCTCAGTTTGTGACTTTGCTGTGGTGCCAATGCCCCAACTCTTTGGCCTTCCTCTCCTCTCCAATGGGGTGGGAAGGGGTACCTTGATTTTCTGGAAGGCATCTCCGAAATGAGGTCTTGGCTCTTCCAGACCTGGTGAGCACATAGGAGTGAGCTTAATGACATGGTGTTTCCATAGTTGTTTCTCCAGTCTTGCATGTACTGGTTCTCTCAATAATCCTTCTCCTGTGTCCAACTCAGGGTTGTGGGCAGGATTTTTACCTGATCCCTCACCCATTCTGTGATGAGGTTTGTATTATGTATGTTCTTCCTCTTCCTGAAGATTAGCTGGAGTGAGAGTAAAGTGAAAGGGGCTTCCCTCCCTTACCCCCCACCCCCGCCCACCACCTGTACCTCCCTGTGTGGGGGCAGGGCCTGGTTGGCTGGACATGTGCCATACCAAGCCCCCTTTGGGTAGGGGCCTGACTGAATCATGCCTCAGCCAGTCCAGGTTGAAGATGGCTGCCCTGTGCAACCATCGCTGGTGGATGGGGCTAAAACCCCACCCAGGCCCCCCTCCCAGGCTCTCCAGGCATTGGGGGCCTACCCAAGATTCATCACTCTCTTTGCTCTCCACTGGCAAAGGAGTTCCAACAGCCCAGGACCCCGGGCATTCTATAACTGTCTTTACTAAGAATTTATTCAACTCTTTTACCTATTTTCAAAATTTGGCTTTTTTTTCTTTTTAATAAGGTCTAAGAGTTACATTTGTGGTACAAACTGTGAGATGTTTGTATTGAGTAATTGAGTATTTTCTCTCATGTTGATTATTGATTGTCTTAATATATTAAGCAGATTTTAAATTTGTTTATGAATTCTTTTTTATTCATTTTATTTCTAGCAGTGGCTACAGCTTTCTGTGTTCTAACAAATCTTTGCCTACCCCCAATTCATAAATATATTTTTTATGGTTTCTTTTACAAGCTTTATAGTTTTGTATTTGTTAATTGGAATTAAAGTCCTAATGATATTTGAATAGTTTGTTGGATAATCAAGTGAGGATTTGAATTTGGGAAGTAGTCTGATCAATGTTACTCTATGAGAACTGTTCCAGCAAACATAAGTTTGAATTTAATTTATATACAGTAGAAACACTGAGACACTGATATTAAATATGCAGTTATTCTTAACAAGAAGACTTCTAACTTGTTTTGATCTAAAGAGATAGTGATGCTGTCAATGAGCAGAGAAAGGCAATGAATGATTAATTAATTCCTTTCTGAAGAATGCACTATAGGGATGCAAAGACTGATTCCCTGTCATTAAATAATCTTTATTTTAGGTGGGGGTGAAAAGACTGACTTTACCTCATAAACGTAAGACTTTTCATACTTGTTTCAGACTTGATATCTATGCAGATGGCTTTGCTCTCCAGTCTGCTCATATAGGAAGGGTCATGTTCCCAGAATATTTTACAATATGATTACATATTTATAGTTTATATATTTAGGTATACTTTCCATCACAGATGAACTTTTGTGGTTGATGGGTGTGCCATTAATAGAGATTAGAGCTTAATATTCATGGTTTTTCACTTTGGACAGATTCACATTTCTGTTTATTTTTAAACTAGGGAAACTTTACCGTTGTAAATCTTTTGATTTTATTTATTTACTATGTTTTTAGGAAAGCCAAGTACTTCAACATTTCTTTAATATAGAAATGCATAGATTTAGAGTAGAATATATAAACAAATGGAAATTAGAGGATTGTTTTATGAGAGTGGAAATAACTAGGACATTTTAATATGTTTAAAAGAATAGGTTTATTACTAAATCTATTTCTGTAACAATAAAGAACTTAGCATGTGAAGTATTTTTCGTTGTACTTACTCTACAAGTGAATGGAGAGTTTTTAGTTTTCCAGATGAAATCATCTGTTTTTATATACAACTCACAAATTGATTTGATTACCATGTTATATATCTCTTATTGGTGGTGGTCTGAAGTCTGTCAGACTTTTCATTTGAAACCCCTATTTTCAGGAATTTATGAAAAGAGAGTAAGGGAAAAAAACACCAGCCCAAAACTTGGCATTTGTGTCTTGGTTTAGTGTAAGTTACTTGCTTTAACAAAATTTTAAATTGTCAACTCTTTTTAAAAGTCAGTAGCACAAAGAAGTATAAAGGAATTTCCTTGGTTAAATAGATGGAGAATATTCTCCCATTCAACTATTCCAGTTAGATTTACTAAGCAAACTTTCCCCTTCTAGAAATCATTTCAGTATGTACATTCCTATGTTCCAGTTGCCATAAGATCTTCCTTCCCTCAAGACTCTCCTTCCCTTTTGCTGAAGCACATAGCTTGTACCCTCTACCCCTAGTATCTTTCCTATTCATTTGTGCTTTTTTAATTTGCTCTTATATGTTTACATTTAAATGTTGGTATTCTTTTGTCTTTTTTCCCTCCTTTTTGCAGTGAACAAAAACAAAAACAGGATACGACTCACCTATTGGTTGAAAATAACATTAACAGAGGAATTGTGGTGTAAAGAGCAATGATTTTCTTGAAATTAAATTTCTTTAATGCAGACTTTAAAAATTGAAGACTTTTTAGACAAATTTTATTTCTTCTTCCAGAAAGTTGTATGTCAGCAAGAGTACTTTCACAATCTGTTTTTAACTCACTATCATTTGCATGGTGAACACTTAACTGCTATTGGTGCATAAAGGTGTTTGTGGGTTTTGTCTCTTGTATTTCACTTCTTATTTTTTTAAAAAAACCATTTCCTGAATACCTAGTACAAAAAATGTGATCTACTGCAGGAAGCTAGATGATCTTTTGGAAATCTTTACTTTTGCTGTATTTTGAGGCTAATATGCTTCAGGCAAGAGGTTTTTGGGTGCTCTTGAAATTTCAGAGATCTGGGAAAATGGTGTAATAACATGACACCAGCTCTTAAGCAGCAACATCTGCTGTGGTTCAAAGCCACACAAAGAAAGCTGCTTAAGCAGTTGAATGTTTTCGACTTCACGGACAAGTGTGGTTCTACTGCAAAGACTGCAGAGTAGAGAAAACTTAAAATTTAGAGAAGTTGTTTAAAAAGAGAGTTGTGGAAAATGAACATTTTTAAGAGACAAACCTCACCTAGTCCCCCAAGCTATCGAAGATCATTGTCAGAACCAGCTAATGCAAGTTCAGAGACAAGAACAAGTTTAAAGAATTATCCTTGGTGTGGTCCTGTGGAAAGCAAGAGGAAGAAAAGTGAATGTGTTATTTCCCAACCAGGAAAGCCTCTGGGTGCTTATCGGTGGCAAACACATCCAGCCTTGAGGTGGAAAGGGGGCAAAAGGGAAAGATTGCAAAATAATAAAGGAACCTTGGATGAACCACAGCAAAAGGTCCTGTCAGAAATGGTTGGTAACAATGCTTATTCCTCTGCTAACGAGTTCCTTGGAACATCAATAGAGAAGCTCAACCTGGTCAACACCCGGTCACCTCGGATTCCATTCACCAGATCTATTTCAGAACCAGAACCACGCTGCAGTATCAGATCTGTGAGACAGTGGCCAGCTTCAGTGGGGTCAGTGGAATCTGAGCAGCAGGGATATTTCATCCGTGGCATTTTCTCTACTCTTTCCAATGGCTTCTCCAGGATGCTGAGTCTAAAAGGAGAATCAACCAATGAGCCAGTAAGAGAAGGTATACTGGGATGAATATAATGGGAAAAGAAGGGATGTTTCAGTTTTAATTACTATTAGAATTTTTATGATGTATGTTTTTAAAATAAACTACCCTATTCTATTTGCTCACTATAAAAATAATTTAATTAGCACAACTTTTAAAAAGTGATAAACGTAACTTCAGAAACCCCCCTTTTTTTTTTTTTTTTTTGCAGTGAGTGATAGTAATAGAAAATAAACGTCTGGTTAAATTCAGGAATTTTTTTATTATGTTGCACATTTAAATTGTATTTCTGGGCCTGTGTAGAAGTCTTTTTTTTTAAAGCTCTTATCACTATTGATCTACTTTTGCAATTTAAATATACTTTCGAAGGAGAAATAAATATAGAGGAAAGAATTTTACCTGCATTCTCATAAAAATTAATAAATGGTTGTACAACTATTTAGAACAGATTTTATTGATAATTTTAATAAGCTGGAAGTTTCATTTGTTATGAAATATGTAATTTGTCTATAGAAGTGGAAAATAATCTTGAATGTTCAGATAACAAAAGATAACTTTGTTTCATGCAATTAAGATGACACATTTTCAAAAACCTCATTTAGGACTTCAATTTTTTAATATCTGTGTTGATTGAACTCGTAACTTTTTATCTGATTGCCTTGGACATGATTAACCTTATCTGATGAACTATTTCAATAATGAGTTAGGACCTCTGTTTTGTTTTTAAAACCGCAACACCTCTTTGGTCATTTTTGGGCAAGTTCTTGCCATTGGAAAGACATTGACCATATTAGCAGAAATTTAATTTTAAATTCTTTCTAAAAGTGTGTAGTTATTGAAGTTCAATTCCTTTTCAATTAAGTTACAGGTTGTTAGTGAAAAATTAACTAACTTTTCATTTATTTGCTTGTCAAAATTTTTTTTCCTAAGACTTATCCTTCCTAGACTTTCCTTTGCTCAGTGAATTTTAATGATTTTGCTAAGTGTATATATATATATATATATATTTTCTTTTTACCCTAGACTTTAATGAAAATTACCATAAGCAGAATGTTTCTTGATATGCATGAGTTTGCATTGTGTTAAATTTTTAAAGCTACAGTTCCTTGAATGCTAGTGTGTCAGTTTCCTGGCAAGGTGATCACAGAATGGTCAAAATAAAGAAGCATCAAAGGAAATTAAGACTTAATAATACATTCTTAGAATCAGTATCTCTCGGTGGTTAGCAAATTTATTCATATATATATATTCGATAAAAGAAGGCTATAGGATTTTTAGAAAATATTTGTATTTAGAAACATTTTTGTACTTTTGTAGTTCACTTTCATTTTTAGTAAACACACCAAGCTATTGACTGCCTGGTTTGTGTGAGGGACTCTGAGATGGTGTTCCTGCTTTTTACACATTTATGATCTGCTTAAGTAGATATACTCTGTATTTTTACTTCATAGTATTTTACTCATTTTAATCACAGAATAATTATTCACATGGAAGCATGTATAGAACTTAAGGTGCTATTAAAAGTACTTTCAGGCCCCCCCAAATTAAAGAACACTACCTGGTGTTCCTACCAGCTGGATCAGCAAAGTTTATGAAACAGTTACCATGATATCTCTTAAGTGCTTAAACAGTGTAAAACTAAGTTCCTAAGACCACATATACTATTATTTAATATAAAGATTGGAGCAAGTTCTTATGAAAAACTCCTTTTCTCTCTGGGTAGCTTCTACCAAGGTTTGAATCTCTGTCAGTGGTTTTCCAACCTTCGGCAGTTGTGAACCCTTTTTAATTTCTCATTTCCCACAAAAGAAGGAATACAGACCTAAATTCTACTTCCATCTATGCCAGTTGCTTTTTGTGAACTTTAATCTCTTAGCTTTTCTTTACACTGTTGTGGAATATTAATTCTTCCTCAAAAGGTAGTAAATGAAATATGAAGATGATGGATAAATTATAGTTTACCTAGCACTTATTTACAAATGCCATATGAATGAAAAAGTTATCAGAATTGTTATTATAGTACTGTATCAAGGTTTGGAATTATTGGAATATAGATGATTTAAATCCAGTGTATTTGTTCATTTAAAACCCACTAGCATTTGTTACTTTTCTTCAATATGAACTGTAAGGTGTGAGAAGTATTAAATTACATATACATAATCTCCCCTTATTGCAGGAGATACATTCTAAGACCCCTAGAGAGAATGAATTCCTGAACCACAGAGAGTCATACTTACATGATAGTTTAAATTATAAATTAGGCACCATAAGAGCTAAACAATAATTAGTAATCCTAACAGTACAGTAACAATGGAATGTGATTAAAAAATTGTGAATCTTCTAGCCCCCCCCCCTCCAAAAATATCTTACTTTTTGTTATATTTTCAGAACACTGTTGATTGCTAGTAATTGAAATAATAGAAAGTGAAATCACAGATAAGAGGGGACTACTGTCGTAGTACTTAAAACAGGGTTTGGTACGTATCATTCTTTCAGTAAATATTGGATATTGTTTCTATTAAGAAATTGAGCTTACATGATTATAGGTTTTCTTGTAAAGGAAGGAGAAAGAACACCTAATTGTATAATTTGTTATATTATTTAGTGGAAATAAACTGTAATGTTCTAATCTTAAACTGTGAAACCAAATTTGGTCCTACCAGTGCATTTCTGACGATAAATATGAGGTAATTTCTTATATCATAGTGTAGTGTTATTCTCACATGTTTAGCATAATGAAATATACTATACTCAGGGTCCTGAGCCAGTATAAAGAGAAGCTCAAAGGTCTCATTACTATTTTCTCTTCAGTTGTACACTATGTAGTCCTTCATATCTCAGATGTAGTTTTGGTGATACAGATAAAAAAAAATAAAACATGTACTTCTTAAAGGTAAAAAAGTAATTCCAATTGTTTTGAGCCTATGTCTAGCCATGAAGTCAACATAGTTACCAACAGCAGAAGTAAATTGAAACACCTAAGTGGAAGCAAATCTTACTCTTTTTTTTAGTATTCTTGTTAAATTTTTAACTTTTCCACAATATATATTACTGGAAAGGAACTTACATAACTCAAAAACTGTTTATTGAATTCCTGAAACAATGGGGAATGTGTTAGAAGCAAAGTACATTATTTCATTCAGTAACCAGCAGCTTCCTCATTTACTCCACAAAATCAATAAGCAAACATATTACATTCAGTGTTAGGTTTGTAGGACACTTACAATAAATAGGGTAAAGTCTAGTCTAAGAAGTTTTATGATGCATTGGATCTTCTGTTTGTTTTATACATATTTGAAAGAGATGTTTCCACAAAATATAGAGAATTGTTTCATTCCTATCATTTCTCCCAAGAATCAATACATTTCAACATGCACAACACCTACTAACCTTTATTTTATCACTTATCTGTTATTATCTAAACTGTCCTGTAGTTGTTGATTCAACATTCTGTCATTTTTGACATTTATTTTATTGTTAAGAAACTTTGATGTTATTGATAATTTGAAAGTGTGATCAATGAATTTTAATACATTAGGGTATTGACTTATAACAATAGTGTATTTTCTATTATTCAATCTATCAATATATTTTTATTACATTAAAATTTTTTTAAAATATTTTATTTGTATTAGTCTACAAGGACTAGTGTAAAAAAATACCATAGACTTGGTATAATATTTAAAGAACAGAAATCTATTTTCTTAACATTCTGAAGATTGGAAGTCTAAAATCAAGATTTAAGAATGAATCCGTTGTCTTACTGTCTTACTTTGCCTTCCTTCCATATACAGGTACCTCTAGTGTTTCTTCCTCTTCAGATAAAAACACCAATTCTATTGGATGAGGGCCCTACCCATATGACCTCATTTATCCTTAATTTAACCTTAACTGCCATATCTACAAATACAGCACAGTGGAGGCCAAAACATATGAGCTTTAGGAGGCCTCAGTACAGTCTCTTACAGTTAGGAAGACTCAACAATTATGAAATCATGGATACCTTGATACATTTGAATAGATACATAGAAATGTTATATAACAGTCATTTCATCACATAAATTTTTTTGTTAGAAAGTTAAATGGATTTAGAGAAAAATAGACTACCACTTTAAATTTGTTTCTTATTTTTTCTTATTGTACTCTTATCTTTTATATAGTTATAATAAATGTAGAATATATATGCTAAGTTGTTTTCCTTTTTTATTTAAGATGATCTTGCATAATTCTTACCTTCTGATCAGTAATACAAATGACATAGATGATGGACTCTGGTAATTTACTATCTTAAAATATTACACTTGCAGGTTTACTTTTTCTCTGTGACAGATTTGGATTAAGTATTCTCTCTTGTATTTTTTTTTTCTTTGTTTATTTTTGTTTTGTGTTTTACTCATGGCATGGGCTGAGGTAAGAGAAAACTGGAGTTGGACAAATAGGTTCAAACTATTAGTAATGCTGTTGTCTAAATGATAATTGAAAATGTTTGTTATAACATCTGTGAGTCTCCTTTTCCTCATTTGTAGATTGTTTGGTGAAAACAGCTATCTTATCAGATTCTTGTAAATAGTGAGACAACATACCTATCGTATGTTGGACACTTAGTTAAAACTTAAGATTAGTTTAATAGGTATGTATTCCTATTATATTTTACTTTTGAGTAAATTGGCAAATTTTTTTCACAAAGTGGCTTACATTTACAATAATATTATTTGATTATTTTCAAGTTGAAATTTTTAAAAATAATTTACGTGTATATATATTTCACATCTTTGTTTTCTCCAGGTTCACCTACCACCTTCCCTCCCTGACCACTCCCTCCAAACTCCACCTCCCCCACCTTGTGTTCTTTAGTTTGGTTGTTAGCTTGTTTGGACTTTTATTCCTGGCCTTTTGCTTGTTTTTCCTATATCCCAGATATTAGTGACGCCATTTGGTTTCTGTCTTTCTGACTTGTTTCTGTTAATATGAATTCTTCTAGGTACACATGTCATAAATTCATCAAATTTGTCATTTTTAATAGATAAGTAATATTCCATTATATATATACATATATATATCACATCTTTTTCATACATTCATCTGTTTTGGGACATTTGGGTTATTTCCGTGTCCTCGCAATTATAAATAGTGCTGCAATAAACATCCGGGCACAGGTGTCCCTTTGTATAAGTATTGAGATCTCCTTTGGGTAGATTCCCAG